>JAOANK020000066.1:2958976-2973675 GCA_026257165.2 Telfairia occidentalis | reverse complement strand
AATCCAGGTTATTATCGTATTTTTTTAATCAAATTCAAATTTATTAAACAATTAATGAGAAATTAACTACGAGGACAACTATTTTTTTTATGCAAAGATCGAGTTTAAAATATAAAATGTAAAAGTGATTAAGATATAACCTTCACAAGTTGAGAGATCAAAGATAGAGATCAAAATACAACAAATATGAAAGCTTAGTTATTTTTTGTGACATTTTGATACAAAAAAAAAAAGCATATTAAATAAAAGGATAGTCAAGGTCCCTTTATACAAAATCTGCAAACTATTTTCTTTCTTTTAGTTAGGTAAAAATGTGATCATTTAATCTTTAAAACAAATGTACAATTTAAATCATTTCAATTAAATTGTAACGTTTAATTTCAACCAAATTTGTATATGTTGCTTATTCTTCTATTTCACATCTGACATTTTTTTTTTTTTTAGTTCAATATGTGGGTATGAGAATTCGAACCCACGACTCTTTAGTCGAAAAATTTTTTCTTAACCATTCAAACTATATTTAGATCAATATCTGACAAAAGTTACATGACTCAAAAATTCACATAAACTAGTGAGTAACAATCACATTGCCCAATATAAACTATAAAACACTGCTGATGAGAATGTGTTAGAAGTGCAACTCCTAAGCAATCAAATGCAAGTTACCAAAAACATAAAAGCAAAACTATGCTCTATGTGCCCTTCATATTTGCATAACATAAAAATGAATAAAGTGAATTTTGTATGTTCTTGTTGAAAGTATCACCAATAATCACCACAAGAACAAACTCCATCTTTGAAATGATGGAATCGGTTTGAATCCCTCACAATGATCTCTCTTTCAGTAATTTTAGATATGAATTTGGTAGCGTTATGGCAATCTCCACAAACCCGCAAGTTTTTGAAGATCCGAAGGGTAGTTTTCGATGGCGTGCTGATAATCCCGAATGCCATAGCCAATCGCTCGCTATGGCTAGTAAGAATGTTTTCCTTCTCATCATCCTCCACATCCTGCAATACAAAGTTAGAATCTGGAACATAACCAAGACTCTTCATTTTAGCAGTCAGAACCCTCAATTCATTGTAGATCTCCTCACATTTTGGATGTGTTTGGTTGCCAGTGTAAAAGACATCAATTTTCTTGTCCACCTCAATTGAACTCCACCCAGGAGTCTTCTTCAATCCTCTGTCTCGAGCTAGCGTTCGAACTTCATCGACTCCTTCCCATTGTCCGAGTTTTGCATAAATATTTGACAACAAAACGTAATAGCCAACATTTTTTGACTCATCCTCCAACAAGTGATCTGAAACAGTTCTAACCAACTCTACATTCTCATGTATCCTACAAGCACCAAGAAGTGCACCCCACACAGACGCATCGGGCTGTATCGGCATAGTTCTTACAAAATTATAAGCCTTTTCGAGATGGCCAGCCCTACCGAATAAATCTACCATGCAGCCATAATGCTTCAAGCTAGGCCTTATCCCATACGTCTGTTGCATCAGTTGGAAGCACCTTTGACCCTCATCAACCAAACCTGAATGGCTACAAGCAGACAATAGAGATACAAAAGTGATGTGATCGGGCTTCACTCTTTCGGTTTGCATTTCCCTGAACAACTCGACAGCTTTTAAACCGTATCCATGGAGTCCATGACATGATATGATGGCATTCCAAGAAACTGAACTTTTATGCGGTACTTCATAAAATAAAGACATTGCATCAGCTAATCTTCCACATTTTCCATACATATCAATAAGACAAGTACCCACAAAGATGTCAAAATACAGACAATTCTTCATCAGCTGACCATGAGTTTTCATCCCTTGTTTCAAGGCTCCTATGTGGGAGTATGCTGTTAGAATACTCACCCAAGTGCCCTGGTTAGGGACTGCATCACTATAATCTTTCATCAAATGATAAACTTCGATTGCTTCGTTTGCTAAACCATTTTGAGAATAACCTGTTATCAAAGTATTCCATGTGACCACATCTTTGACAGCGAGTCCTTCGAATACTTTTAGTGCATAATCTATAAAACCCAGTTTCGCATACATGTCTATAATCGCATTCCCAATGACAACATCTTGTAAAAACCAACCTCTCCTTGACACAAATCCATGAATTGACCTACTACTTAAAAAATTGCCAAGTTCAGCAGCAACAGAAGCTAAACTCACAAGTGTCAACGAGTCAGGCACGACCCCGATAGCATGCATCTTTTTATACACTCCAAGTGCCACCGTAGGCTCTTTATTCTGCTCAAATGCAGCAATTAAAGAGTTCCAAGATACAACATCCCTAACTTCCATTTTATTGAAAATGGTTTGCGCACTTCCCAATTCTCCAAATTTGGAATACATGTTTATCAATGCATTGGATACAAACAAGTCAAATTCCAACCCAAGCTTGATGGCATAGACATGAATTAGGACACCGCCTATTATATCATCCAACTGTGCACAAATAGGAAGTAGACTTGAGATTGTTACAGAATCCATTGTTACACTGTTGAATCGCATCTCATCAAAGACTTCCAATGCCTCTACAACTTTTCCATTAAGACAAAACCCTGAAATCATCGCATTCCAAGTGCCAATATCACGAAGCATCATGTTATCAAATAAGTTACGAGCTAAACTAACAAAACCAAACCGAGAATAAAAATGGATCAAAGAAGCGGCAACAAATACATCACATTCAGAACCCAACTTTAGAACCAGGCAATGTATCTTCTTCCCATCATCCAGATTTCCACATGCCCTTATAACAGGTGGAAATGTGTAATAATCAGGCTGAAGACTGGAAGTTGACATAAATTCATAAAAACAATCTACAGCTTCATGGAAATGACCAATTCGAGCATAAGCCGATATCATAGAATTCCATGTGTAGACATCTTTTGCCTGAATTTGGTCAAAAGTACGGCGAGAGAATGATATGTCGCCGAGAAAAGCATAAAGATTGATGAGTTTAGCTGAAAGAAATATGCTCTGAGCCTTCCCAGACACCACAAGTAGTGCATGAAGCCGTTTAGCAAGGTGTACTTTTGTGCAGAGAAGGAATAATCGATTGAAATCAATTTCCTGTTTCTCATTTTCAACTCCATTCAAGTAATACTTGGGAGTATTTGTAGATGCAGAATACAGAGAGCAACAAGCTTGAAATGAAGGCCTAAACAAGGAAATCTGTCTCCATTTACATGGCAGAAATCTGAGAAGTGAGAAAAATAGAAATAGAAAAATACTTTTTTGTCAATAGCTATCAGTAATTGACAAGCAACTATGTAGTACCAAAGCAGGTAAGCAGAAAAAGATACGAAGAACCTGTTGTAAACGACGTTGAGGATCAAGAAGCAAAGAATGCTAAATGATTCATAGATTCCTTGAAAATAGACACCTTGCTAAAAGTAATTTTTCATTTGTCGGATCAAAAGTAGAAGTGTTCTAAGCTATTTGGGCTGCTGACTTAATATTGCACATCATAATTCTTTTTGCTTTGTTGATTACATGGAATAATGTATTGGGAACGTGGCATTATGACAACCATTGCAAAGAAAAAGTTACCACCGTCTAGTTCAAAGAAAGAATATGATAACAATCATCCCAAGGAAAAAAACTATAATAAAAAAAGAAGACAGTTCAATATACCAAAGGCAATCTGGGGAGTGTTTGAGTGAAAAAAAAATCACTAGAATCGTACATAGTGCAGAATAGAATCAGGAATGTTTGAGATTAATTATCTTCCTAATTGATTTTTTGCAAATTAAAAGTTGGTGCAGAACAAGAGCTATTTTACAGAAGAAAAGTAATGATCAAAAAATAAACTTAAAGTCATCATTTTCTGGTATTATATTCACTCCGGTCAAATCAAATATACAAAAAATATAAATAAATAAAAAAGACATTCTTGTTAGTTCCTACTTCCTACAATCAAAGTCAACAAATGGTTTATCCATTCTTAAAAATGTTGAACTGAAACAGGAATTCGCAACATAGAAGTTGAATAAGCAGTAGAGCACAGACACATATTGAGAGATGGATACCTCATACTGAGACCGATAATTCTTTATGTAGTGGGGTCCCGTCCACAAAATTTGTTTCCTAAACGGCAAGTACAAATCAAATAAAAACTCTAGTAATCACAATGCAAAAATTTGATGCATATCCAAGCCCCCATTTTAAGCATGTTGTTTAAAAGACAGTTAAAAGATCATCTTGAAACCTATACAGAGCTATAACATCTCTCCAAACCACTAGAGTTCATTACTATAAAAACATGAGTGCGGAGGAAGCTACAAACTACCCAGGACTTCCCCAAAACCTTAAAAACCCCCCACAAATGTTTCACAGTGCTGGGTTCAAGACATACCTGAATTAGGCAATGCTTGGTGTTTAATCATATCAAAACCATAAACGTGAGTTGATCCATATGGCCCCCTCTCTTTCTCCCCTACCTGATCTTGGGCCTCGCCTGAATCACTCCAATGGCTGAAATCTCGCAACTTTAATTTCAAAGCTCCACACCCCGTACCTTCTCGCATTTTAATCATCCCCGTGGACTTCCTTTCAATACTCTTGCTTGCAGGGATATTTTCCTCGCAAAAAAATCTGGGATTGCTAAGCGAATCCTCGGCTTTATTCGATACATAAGAGCTCACTCGAACGAATACACAGGAGGTCAGAAAATAGGGGGAAACACAAACTTATACACAGAAAAGTGAGAAATTTGCAAGGAGAATAACGTGGGGCTTGGGTGCGGCAGAGGCGCGAAGAAGGCCCATAGGAGGGAGCCAATTGAGCTAAATGCTAGAAACTAGATTGGATAAAGGGTAAATGAGAAAATTATCTAATTTAAATGATAAAGACCTAATTGGCTAATTTTCGTAGCAATCCATTATTAAAATGGCTTTGAAAGTTGAAAAACAATTGACTCTCTTTTTTCCTCTCCATCCATCTTTGGTATAAATTTACTCTTAAACCGAACATAGCTCAATTAATTAAGTCATATTTCCTAGATAAAAAAGCTATGGCTTCAAATTCTCATCCCCACAAGTTATTGAACTATATATATATACACAACATAATTAGTTAAAACATAAATGTTCAACTAAAAGAGATTCAAATATTCATCCTCATACAAATCCGAACATAGTTCAGTAGATAAAATGATGTACTATCATCACAGAGATCGATAGTTCGATCTCCCATCCCAACAAATGTTGAATTCAAAAAAAAAAAATCCATCCTTATGTATTGTTAAACTAAAAAAATATGCATTATTACCTACAAATTATTATATCAATTAAAATGATTAGATTTGTGTAAGTTTTTTGAAGGATGATTAGATGTGTGTAAATTCTTTCCGTTCACTTGATTTACAAAGAATATTATTTTGAATAGTTGTGACTCAATTTAGTTGTAATAGAAACTTACAAATGAATCATCCACGTATAAATGACTTGTGATTCTAGTAGATTTGTGAATGACAAGTTGGATAAAAGAAATAATCCTCACTTTCAAGACATTTCCCACCTCCAATCCTTTTTTTTAAATACTAATTTACAATATTTAATTGATTTGTCTGTGAATTTTGCAGGACACTTTTTTGTTTCTCATGGGTTCGAAGATGACTTAAATCACATGCTCAATACCCTTAAATGAATAATGAAAATATAAATAATGAAAAAGATAAATCAATGAAGAAAAATACCTAAACAAATTGTTTCAAATTTATTATTAGCATATTTCAAGAATAATCGAGAATCTGATTTACCAAAAAAAAAACATTAATTATGGAAGATTATAAGCTAATATATGTTGTTTTTATAGTTATAATATATAATTATAACTGTATACCAAAAAAAAAAAAATCAATATTTATTCTCAGAACTATTGCCATTACAATGAAAATGCAGCCTTGACAATCCAAAGCAAACTAGTCCCAAAGTCGAAAAGACTTGACCAAATTGTACTAATTTGAACCCTGCATAAGGTTATACTAAAAAAAAAAAACTTTACATAAAAACCCACCATTTATTCATCTAAATAGAGAGATATACACTACATAATCTAAACTTGAAACTCAATTAAATCACTAAAACATATAAACAAAAAGGATCTGAAATTGCAAAAAATCATGGCCAGGCCATTTCCTAACAGTGCCAAAAACAAAAAAAATGCAATCAACAAATATAACCAAAAGAGAGGAGCCTCCAGCAGTTGACTGTAGGCAAGTAACATGACCTGTGAATTGTGATTAGCCTATCAAAGCAAAAACTAATGCACATAACACTTCTGTAATCAGTAGAGTTAAACAGGCTCTGAATACATTAGCCAAAGACAAGTAGATTAGAGCCTACTTAGCCTTTCAAGGTAAGCATTTTAAGGACTTGGACCAACAAGGATGCATGGAGGAACATATCAAGAGCTTAAGATTGTAAAGAAGTATGGAATTACACCATGCATCGATGGCGGGCCTCACTCGTGTTATTACACAATATTTTACAGAGCTCACTGCTTATAGTTTTTTCCCATTCGACAGCGGCTTTTGATCTGCACGAGCAGCAGCTCCACCGGTTTCGTCCTGGAAATTTTGTTTTCCGGCTGGCACCTGCAGATTAATGTCAGACCAGTGAATCGGTTGACAGGAAATAAGTCTGCTGATAAGGGAAATTGAGATTTGGATGGATCATCTCCATTTCTTCAGTCCAGGTTATATCATCTTGGTACTTTATGAAAAACGTAAGAACATGTCAAGATGACGTGGAAAAACGGATGACATCGAAAAGAGAAATAAGACTTTCTTGAGTTTCTCAACTGGAAATGATTCTATGTCATACAGTAGAGGAAGAAAACTTAGAGGTGTAAAGAGCTTACCAGTTTGTGAGATTTCAGAGGCAAGGTGTTGTTACCACCAACCGGCATTATAGATGGATCTGAAGGCCGGTGAAACAGTAAGTGAGCGACTGACCGATCAATAGGATTGGTATCAGTCTCCAAATCCAAAAAACCTCCACTCCTGTTAAAACCGAAATCCACAGTAAGGAAGATGGAAATAACTCCAACATGAAAAACTAAAATGCATGACTGAACAACAACATGAAGTAAAAGCAAAAGTGTAATACTTGAAAAATTATGCCAAGAAAAAATAAGGTGAGTAAACAGCAAGAACTTGCCTATTTGTGTCTTGATCAATTGGCGACGCAATTCTCACAAGTTTATCTTCTCCAAGATTCTCATTAAGATTAGCACAATTATGTCTCTGCTCCGCACTTCTAGCCAGGCGATAAAGACTATCTCTTATACAGAGTTTCGTCCTAATATCCAACTGAATTAAGTGGTTCAAGCAGTTAGTTTTAAGAGCAATATCACAGTATTCACAAATCATAGTAAAGGCATTCATTGTTTATATTCAAAGAACTTTTTGAATCTGGGATAAACTTGAGATGTAACACATGCTAGATACCTATTAAGTACATTGGATATGAGTATGATGTTGTGAATGTAAGTTGGACCATTATTGAACGCTTGAACTAAAGTGTTTGATTATTTACTTTTGTTTGTAAAAGTATTTTACATGTGGAGAATATAGGTTGGAATGATAAATTGTAAGAACGAAAAGAACATCAAATTTATTCTTTTAAGTTTAAGCATAAAAGTATACAACGTAACAAATTTTTAATAAGATATGGAGTCATTTTGAAAAATATTTGTTTATTTGCAGATTTTGAAATATCTTCTACTACAGGATATTGCATCAGGAAATATGTAATCAATTTCTTCAACGTACATTTCATCACTTCTTTCACGTTGTCTTCCTAAATAAAAATATCATAAACCAAAATTTTAATGTGAAAATAATTGAAATGTAATGAAATTGTTCAAATATAACTAAAATATATACACTCTAATTAACAGATTTTGCCATGTTCATGTTCTTAATTTCTAGAAGATGACATGTAGAGATGTCCATTTCATGCCTGTGCTTCCTCGTGATGATGTTGTTTATGGTATATAGACAATCTAATTTATGACTCCTAGAATTCCATGACAAAAAAGCAGTAAACACAATAAATTGTAGTGATTGAAGAAAACCAGAAAGTTTTGTTATGGGCATGATCAGGATGTTGGCTATGGTACGTTAGCAAAAATAGCGACTAGCTAACTACTGGTATGCATGTAAATGTCTTTTCCCCATGCAAAATAGCAATGGACAATATCTTATAATGTGAAAAGTATGGAAAGTGTTACTACCTGCTCCATTACTTGTTGAAGCTGGCGAAAACTAGTTGCTTCCAATGAGATTCCATCCAGCACCGTGCTCCTGCAAGACTTATCCTGGGCATTTGAAGAATCTAATTCTGCTCGATTTCCTTTGCTAACTACTCCAGTTTCACTGTGACCATCATCAATATCACTTTCAGACCTTGGCACCTGCTTTCTAACTGGAAGCGAAGTATTGAATGTTTCTGAACTTGGCGTAGACATAAAAGTGAAATTCTTATTGAATGAGGCTTGTAAATCCTGGTGGTACAGTTTTTCTCCATTTTCATTTACTGCAATTGTTGGGGCGTCAAAGGAAGGATAATGAGTGCTAGGTATAGACTGTAGTTGATTAGATGCATACGATGACTCCTGCAGAAATAGGTGGTTGTTAATTGAAGATTTTGTACAAGAAAGAGCTGAAGACACCAAAATCTGTTAATAGCATCACCATATTCTAGGTGCAGACACAAACTTTTTGTTAGCATATCACTCAAGGAATCAGAGTTGGATCCCTAGTTAGTTATGCCTTGAAACCTTGATGAAGAAGATTTTCCACACTATTACTTATTGCTCTTTATTTATGCCTTGAAAAACATTGTACATTATTTAGGTTTTTCCTAAGTTTCCAAATTGATTAGTTCCAGAAGGATGTGCTTGGATAGTTTTTACTACAATGAGCCAAGAGAGTTTATACTACAATGCTTCACTACATGAAACACCATATATGTTTCCTTTTTCACTCATCCCTTACAATGATTATAACAAGGTTGGAGAGCGAAGGCCTCAATTACAAAGAAAATGAAAAATGTTTTATTTTATTCTTGGTTTGAGAATGAAGAAAGATCCAGACAAGTGAATTTCAAACAAAAAAAATTAGAACAGTAACAAACCTGTTTTTTGGGTATCAAGTCACCTCTAGAATTGCCTTCTCTATCTGACATGTCAGCAGTTGACAAGTGACTAATAGCAGCAGAGTCACTAATATCTCTAATCCCATCATTCACCTTGCACCCTGGTAAAATATTATTTCTGTTCAAACCATCAGATGACGGGTCTGAATTCACGGGATTAGTATCTTCATTAAATTCTGATGCATCATTTATCGTACTTCCTTCACAGCATGAAAACTTAAAGTTTGACTTTGATGGATCTTCAAGTTTTTCCGAGCCATGGGGTGGGGAAAACCAGCGCAGATCATCTTCATTGCTTAGATTCCCAAGCCCAAATGTTGAATCACAATTTCTGCATCATGTATAAATCCCAATTACAGTAGGATCAAAGAATTCAGCCTTCATATAATAAAAATCTAAACGAATGGAAAAACAAATAATAAGGAAGGTCTGAAGATTACCTAAACATCCTATCAACGTCCTCAAAGCTTCCTATATCTTGCCACCCATAATAAAGAAGATCGTTATTTTCTTTGTTTTCATTATCATCATCCAGAAAACTAATATCATTATCTGTTTGGGATATGTGACTGACAGAATATTGATACATGTCATTCTCGTCTGCAGCACTATTATCAGTTACAATATGATCATCTGTGCAGTAATCAAGATCTGTACCCACACCTGTTTTAAAGCAATTGTTTGACATACTAAGACTACTTGATTCCATTTTCACATCTTTGAATGAGTCATTGTTTAATGAAGAAGGAACACCATCAGGTGTATGAGACCATGAATCTTTTTCCAGCACTCTATTCTTCATGATTGATGTTTGTGTTCTTACTTTCTCCTTACCATGAAAACTGAACTTAGTTGCACTGTAAGCATCGTTTGCACCAAATTCGTGCCTAGATTTCTCAAAACTATCACTCTGTACTTCAAATAGATCCCAAAGTTCATCACCAAGATGAGGCACTATATAATCATCATTCTCGGTGAAATCCTTCCAAATATTATCCTTCAGCTGCAACACCATTACAGGGTAGTTAGCTACGAGACTGGAGAATTCAGAATAAAAAGCAAATATGTATTTTTCTCCCTTAAATAAAAAAAAGATTTGGATAAATTGTAATATCTCAGAATATACAGAAGCCAATTCAACAGGCATTAGACAGTTGAACAAAATCCAAAATACCAGCACTGCATGCAGTAACAAAGTTGAGCCATCTAAACTTGATGAGTACATGGGCAGCCCCTTCTTCTACGGAATAGAGTTAGTTTTATAGCACAACTTCAAATCCCTTTCTTCATAAAAAACCTAAATCTTTTGACAGCTACAAAGTTCAAAGAAATGTGTTTGAAAACTTCAAAACAAACCACAAGACATGATTTTTGTTTAACAAGATACCAACTTTCTATTGATATATGACAAACCATAAGACATAATTCTACCAAATGGTTAAATGAAGGTTTAAATTTTATTTTGGCCCCAAAAATGTTATGCTTGTCCCGCTTTAGTTCTTAAACTTTCAAATGTTCTAAGTTGGTTCCCACACTTTGCATAAAAACCATGTAGTCCTTATCCTTAATTTTTTATAAATTATTTAGTAGAAACCTAAGTGTCATATTTTGTGAAAGATGTCTACATGGACAAGTCTTTAAAGCTATATGTGGCAGGAAATGAATTTAGTTTTCTAATTAACATTATTAACAAAAAAATAAAAACCATCGAACCAAAACAAATCATTTGAAAGTTTATAGATTAAAATAGATCATTCAGGAGTTTTAGGACCAAAATAAAATAAATATAAAAGTTTGAGGACCAAATAGGATTTTAAACCTTAAATGAGCTCAACAAAGAAAATCACATTGGTAAGAGACCTTTCAAAAGAATGGATTGCAATAGTAACTATATTTGTAATATAACATTCATCCATCAATTACTGCTCCCACAAGATACACTCAACTGATTGATCGTTAATAGAGAAATGACTGAAATGACACTAAGTGCCTAAATTCTCGGCCATCATGTTCATCGGTATATTAAAGGGTAGGAGGATCTCCCACACAGCGTTCAACTTATTGCTCCTTTTGTTTTAGAAAAGTAACAATGACGCATACCCACCTTTTTAGTTAATAGTTGAAATATTGGATTTAATTGATAGGACTTCTTAATTTTGTATTTTTCTAACCAACAGTTTGATACTTATTGGAAAAAAAAAATATTACAGAGCCCATCTAAGCTAGAGCTTTTCATAGACTATTGACCACACAACTACGAGAGATTGTCAGAGTGATAGTTTTCTAACTTCAATGTGGATCAAGAATAAAAAAATCAATCTCTATTCAACTGTAAATCTAAAAAAAATATGAAGAGGCATGTTGATTCGAATGAAGCAGATTTAAGGATTTCAGAATACCAGTTACTAGTGATGTCGCCTTCACCTCAATGGCAACATCAGCTACACCAACTTATGACCAACCACAAGATCAGCAAATACCAGTGACAACTTATTATACTACGGCATCCATTTCATGGTCCTTAGCTTGAACTTGAATTGCAAAAGTCCTGTTAATAAGATGATATTATACGTATGGGTCTAGAGTTGGAATTAGAAAAAAGGGGCATTCAGTTGGAAGCCAAATTGGTAATGCAAAACAGATACATACCTCTGAAGATACAAAAGTAACAGAAAAGGGCTACTACTAAGAGAGCAAATCTACAAGACTTTGTCTTGCACCAACATTTTCCTCTTGGACAAATGCATATAAGTAGAATATACAAACACACACACACTACATGGGCCTAGATTTCATCACAGGGACAGGTAAAGAGAGTCACACGAATAGAAGATAAAATAAATTGAAAAAAAAAGGCTAGTATCATCCTTCGGAAGCTAGGTCTAAAGTGAAAAACAATAGAAAAGATATTGCTAGAATCCTATCAACGGCATAAGATTGATGATCTGGTGATAAATTTGAAGTTCTCTCATGTAACAACGTTAGTATTCACACTATTTCTAGGACATCTTTCTCTCTTCTGTAAAAATTTGCAAATCAGATATCATAACCAACCAAAATATGGTGTCTTTTTAGCACAAGGCAAGCTCTAAGGCAATAAATTTATTGTTTGCAAGAAGGCTAAAGACAAACAACAGGTATATACGAGAATAGACTATGTATGAATAAAGAAATAAGCTGGCATACTTTTTATTTCATATACTATACTACAGACTATATAAATAAGAAAGGAATCCTGGGGTCAAATATATTAAAAAACTAAAAATTGTTTATCTTCAATTCTTCACTATCCCAGTGGTCCTCCTATAAAACGAGCTACCAAACTGTCCCCAACAGAGAACTTCTATTGGGATGGTGGAAGCATGAGCTCAATGTAATGGTGGTGCATTGCTATGAGAACAAATTTTGAAACAACGAAGTTACATCAAAATGAATTAGAAAAAGAAGCTCCTGGACTTAATGGTGAAGCTGAAATTAACTTGGTGGGTGGAGTTATCCCTAAATTCAGTAGCAGGATTAGAATCTCCTAGGTCCATGAAAACCCAAGGACAAAAGGCACAATGTGAGATGGAGGTACACAACTTAATCTCAAAATACTTGGTATATGACTTGAAATTACCTTTGAGTAACACCTCACTTTATAGGGTAGTAAAGTGAGGTCGTGAACCGTAATCTATCAAATGGGGATACGACATTTGATATTTTCCAAAATCAAGTTGTCAAACTGGCAGGGAAAGAGGTTCGAATGGGGGTAATGGAGTTCGATATCATCAACCCTACATTTTCACAAAAGTGAACATAAGAAATATATCTCATCTCTAAAAGACTCTCATTTCCTTTCCTTCCAAAAGAGCCAAAAATGAGGTCTAGTATCATTTGACCAAAGTGCCCTTCTTTATCCTTAATCCACTAACCCAAAAGTAATTCGGGGAGCCATTACGCACATCCTTTTGAGGACATCACACCAAACTGAACCTTTGACAGACAAAGTTCCGAGTTTTATTAGCAAACGGGAAGAAGGAAAAAACGACGACTTGAGGTCTCTTCACTCTAACACATGAAACAAGCCTGAGGAGATAAAAGATTTCTCCTTTGCACCTTGTCTTGAGTGTTAATACTGCTAAGAGCCAGTGTCCACAGAAAGAATTTTGCTTTTAAAGGACTCTTGCCTTCCCAAATCAGCTTACTAACCAAAGGATTAAGGATTCAGATCAGCTTGCTAACCTTGCCTTGGGTCTTAATACTAGTTTATCAAGCAAAAGGATGGACGTTGGTGTTTTCTGTATATAATGAAGCACCCAATTGAAAGACAATCCCAAATAAATTCCAAACTTTGATTGCTAAAGGCTTTTAGATGAATACTATGAACTATCTTCTTTACAACTGCTTTGAAGTCTGGTTTTCACCAAAAACACCTCAAACAAGTAGATATCCACAAAATTGATTTCCATGCACTTAAAAGAGTATTATGAATTTCACACCATGCATTTTGGTTTATGAAATGCACTATTCTCACTCAATCATGTGTAGCCTTCCTTCAAGAAATTAGCTGTCTTTTATTGAGGATATACTCATCTAAAACTAAGCCATTGATGATTGTGCCAGCCACCTACTTTTGATTTTAGGGAAATTGGAAATCGTTTGGTGGCTAATCTTAAGAAAATGCAAATTTGCATCAGCACACATAGTTGGAGCACATAGTGTTCATAAAAGTAGCAGCAGCAGAACCCTACAAAATTTTAGCGATGCTCAATTGGCTTTCTTTATAGAACTAAAGAAACTATAGGGCTTCCCACTCACTTGTTGTTGTTACCTTTATTTCAACTGTTCTACTTCTGATAGCTTCTAGTGCAATGATGAAGAAAAGGCTACTTTCAAAGGCTTGAACTATATGACTGTAGTTCTTATCTAGGCTCTTCCTTATGTTTGGCAACCTTTCATTACAAAAATAGATGTTCTTGATCATGATGTAGTGTGTGGTGGGGAATGTGAATACCAATGATGCATCACCCAGCTCATGGGATAGTAATTTGATGTTCAATACAACCAAGATTGAAGAATAAAGTTATGGATGAGATGTCATGGGTGCTAGAGGAAATTGAATTCAACCAGTTATCCAATATATGAGGGCTAAATTTGTATATGATCATCAAGCTGGGAAGAATGAGGAGCAAAATCATATTTAAACTACTCAGCAAAACAAGAACACTCTTGGAGTACGCATTAAGACAAAATTAACGGCATCTGGCTTACCACCCGATTCAGCTACCATCCTTTTCTTGTCATATGAGTTTTATGACAGCCTTAGCACTAGACATGGGGTGTGCTTAAAAAAATATTATTGATAGCCAAAGGAAGGTTATTAGTGAATGCAGTATTTTGCCGCAATTAAAATACTTGACCATGTCTCCCGTAACCATGTTGGTGTTTTACAGCCCTGAACTATTTCCTAAGCATGTGTGGAAGTACATTCCAAAGGCTTCTGGATTTTTACACTAAAAAATGCTTCAAGAATAGTTG
>JAOANK020000066.1:2909429-2928241 GCA_026257165.2 Telfairia occidentalis | reverse complement strand
TTATTACTGGTGCTACCCTTTCCTGATCTCGTCTCAATAGAAAAAGATAATCAAACTTTATACACAACAAGAAGCTCCCCATTCCTGTAAATTGAAAAGTTTCTGTAATCTCCCATAAATGGAGAGGGTCAACTTTATTCACTCAAAATTGAAGCCTTCATCTTGATACATAATGGTGTAAACCAAAAAGGAAGAAACTTTATTACTGATGCCCGTTTAATAACCCTAAATACCGGTATTCATACTAAGATTTGTTAACTGAATACTTAATAACTAATGTCCAGCTAACTTCCTAACTGCTAGCCAACGGCTAATTTGATGGCATTAATTAAAATACAATCATCAAATATCATCATCTTATGTCTTGCTAAAACAATGATTGATAAGATGACGACCTTCAGTTGAATCCGAATAATATTTGATCAAACAACGAAAATCTCTCTCCATTCTGTAGAAAGGTGATTCCAATGCCATCTCTATAATTGGTTTGGTATAAATATGGTTGCTATCTATCATTCCTTCGGTTTCTGGTCCTCCAGAGATTTTTTTTGGATATGTGAAAACCTTAATCTCAAAAGAAGTGAATTTGCCATAACTCCTACAGAACTCAGCCCCATAAGGGCACCCGCGATGGATGGAGTGAGTATAGTCCCGGTTATGGGAAGCAAGACGCCCGCAGCAATTGGAATTCCGACCTGAACGAAGATGCCATAAGAGTGAGATTAGGAACTCGTAAAAAGGGAAAGGAAGAAAATATTTGTTAGAAAGACATGGCTCTATGAGTTGAATTCATAAAATCGATGGGAAAAGTGATCCTTCATCTCTAAACTATGGAATGTGAAAGTCTCGAAGAACATATGGTTTTCTTCTGGGTTGGCCTCAGTTGGGAGGATTAACACCGTCTACTTCATTAAAAAATCTTGTTAAATTCGTTTTTGGCCCTAATTAGTATTTTGTGTAAGAGCATTTCAATAGTTGAATCATCGTCGTGGTTATGCCTTTTAGCTTTTAAGGCGTGAGTGGGCCTTTTGGTGAGCTTTTGATTATGATTCAGGTAGCAAGTTGGGGGGCTATGATGAAGGGCATTGTGTTGGGGCCTCCTTTCCAAATAAGTGCCGTTTTCTATGGTTAGTGGCTTTTTTGCCATCGCGTGGAATTTCTGGTCAAAAGAAATGGGAGAATTTTTTCGGGGCACGTGGGAAAAGGTTCGAGGTCTAGGGCATTTCAACGCCTCACTTTAGGTTCATTTCATCAAATCTTTTTAAGTAATTATCCTTTGCTTTTTGATTACCAACAATCAGGGATTGTTTCTTTTATTTTGTTGTCCCCAGGTTGGTTAGGTGGTATTTTTGTGTGCCCCTTTTTCATACTTTTATTCGTCTTTGCAAAAGTTGGTTTCTTTATAAAAGAATAAAATGGAAAGGAAAAGTAGAATATATTCTCCCTAAGACTAAATCCCTTAATTAGAGGAAAGGGGGCTTTGGATCAATCCATAATTACGAATCGAAGAAAATAAAGCCCCAACAAAAGCTAAACCAACTTGGTGTTACTGTAACAACGAAATCTGGATCGTTCAAGAAACGAAGTCAGATGAAATCAAGGTAATTCAATGAAACTGTAAAAAGGGAATGGAGCTTCTACCTGATGAGTTCTAACACATTTAGGGCTCTTAAAAAACCAAATGATAAAATGTAAAGAAAAGTTTTAAATTTTGGTCGTAGGCATCATTAATAGTCGAATGAAAATATTCTTTACTGTAAATGACGAAGGAAAAATACGCAGTAGCTGGGTGATAGTTAAAAAACTTACGATGTTGTATCCAAAAGCCCACCAAAGGTTTTGCTTCACGGTCTTCATGGTTAACCTGCTAAGCTCCAAAGCATCAAGCAACTGCAAGAAAGTTCTCAAAGCAAATTACATCCAATCTCAGAAAACCAAAGAAAAGATGATTTTGAAGATAACACTTCGCAAGAAACATAGTCAGCAGATCATGTTTGATGAATGCATGAAACAATAAAAATTGACTAATATTGCCTCTTATCTTTTGATCTACAGATATGAAACCTGAGAAATTTTATTTAGTATTTCCCTCAACATAAAAAGAGCATCTATATTTCTAAGTTACATAGAGGCATTGTTAGTATCTAAGAAAAAATAAACTAAGTAGATTTTCTCCCCTTTGGGTTCACCTTCACATTGCTCTAGTGGTTATTAAAATCTCACTAGTTATTGGGTAATGGGAAGGACAGGCATCATATTCTAAGACAGAAGGTGATTAGAGATAAACTCCTGATCTCCCCTACTATAGCTCCTAGTTGGACTTCCATTACTGCTGACTAGGGAGCCTTTTTTGCAATCTCCCCTAGCCTCGAGTGTGGACTTCTCCCATGCCCATCAACTTTATTGTATTTCTTGTGATAACTATTTGTTTCCTATCAAGAACAAGATACGACTTTTCTAATGTTTTAATTTTAAAAAAAAAACTTCCTGTAACAAAGGAATAAAATATTTTAACTCTGCATGGCAACGCATCAACTTATGTCGACATAAGGAGATAAAGAAGGTATGTCTGCAGACAGGCCTATAAGCAAGTGCAAAGATAGTTGCGTTCTATGATGAACAGGATTTTTTGGGTACATGTGCCCAAAAATATAAAAACTGGCAATACGTTACATGTAGTTTGAAGTACCTGAGAGAGTCTATTGCCCATTAACACAATAGGAGACACCTCGCTAGCAGCTCCGACACCCCCACCCATCGCAATTCCAACATCTGCAGTAGCCAAGGCAGCAGCATCGTTGATTCCATCACCAACCATGGCTACAATGTTATGGTTCTCCTGAAGTTCACTAATAAACTTCTTCTTTTCATGGGGTTTAACTCCAGATTGCACCTACGGTTCAAAGATTTTATTTGAAACTGGATAAAGTCTGTCTCGTACAATATATAACATTGTTATTCTACTAACCTAAATAATAGAAGGGGAAAAAGGAAAAGAAACTAATGAAGCCTAAAGGGATACTTCTCACAAACCAAATAGAATATAACATTGTTATTCAACTAAATTATATTCTCCCATAACGTCGAAGAATGGACGGAAAACGATGAAATAAAATGAGGCCGCCTAAAAGGAACATTTTCCCACAAAACAAAAAGATACTTGTCCTTCCATGAAACATGACATCATTGTTTCTTAAGGCACAACATCTTCTTTGAGCCTAAGCAAGGTACAAAACGCAAAGAGATGTCAAAATTGTGATATGACACAACATATAACAAAATGTTTCTTATGATATACAACCAAAATTAATTACTCTTTTAAGCACATGAATGTTGCCAACTATAAAATTACCTATAGAGTTACTACAAAGAAAAACCAAAAATGAAGAGTGATTGTTGGTAAGCAGTAAGAGAAAATAGAGGGAGGGGGGAAGCAAAAACTAAGAGACGGGTGTTTGTGTGTAAGCAAAAAGGTATTAAGGTCTTGAATAAAAAAATGGAAAAAGAAAAAAACAACTAATTTTCACCTTCTATTAAGCTGAAGTAGTCAATGTAACCTAAAAGTTAAATCATCGAACAAATGGACCTTTAAAAATAACTTTTTAATGACAACCTAAATAGCAACGTGGTTAGGGGTTGAACAATAATAAAATCTAGTGGCCTACAGGTAAATATAAGCCATGTAATTTCGTACCTTTTCTTTTGGAATTCCAACGAGAGATGCGACGTACTCAGCATTACTCCTTTTGTCCCCAGACAACATGCATGTGTTAATTCCTTGCTTAGATAAAGTGTCAACAACATGACTGGCATCTTCCCGGATGCCATCCTCATAATAAATACAACCAGCAAGAGCATTGTCTATTCCAACATAAACAACCGATTGAGCCTTGAGATCATCCGTCTCTTGAAAATGATTAACAATAACTCCATGCCTGGAGATCAAGTTAGTTCAATGTGATTATAAATCTAGAATTTCTTATGCAACAAAATTTATTTACAAATAAATCCTCATAGATAGAGGGATAGAGCAGAGACGTCATTCGAATAGTGGTTTGAAACAAGAAACAATTTTCATTAACATGGTGAAAAGGTCTGAAGAAGCCAATTCATTCCACTAAACTCTAAAATCCAAATGCACCACATTGAACCAACTTTCCGCCAACATTCAGTCCCCTTCAGCCCTCAGAGACAAACAAACCTTTCATGGATTGAAATATACAACATAGCCCTCCAATGCATATCACATGAGAGACGAGGAAGAAATACCTCTGAATCCAGTCCAAAGTTCCAACAGATATTATCCTGTTTTCTACTGTTGCTACAGCGCCAGAACCAGGTTCTTCAATGAATGTTCCTTCAACCACCTGTAAATGTAAAATCTTAAATTAAATAACTCAAATAGCAACAGAATTGCTTCCACTTGCTCCTAGTAACTCAATTAGTTACATCCACTATATGCTTCAAGGTTATATATTCACACTCTGCCGATAATACAAAACCCTCAGGTTACATCTCATAAAAGTATATCACTGATCAAAACCATTAGGACCATGGGGTTTAAGCCTTCAGAGAAGTCACACTTCAGAAATAAAATAAAAAGTCAGATAACAAAAGACCATCCGCTATAAATTTTTCACAATAATTTACATGTTTCTGGGTTTACTTCACTAAAGAATTCAAATTACTAAACTATTATCCAGGCTGAAACTTTTTTTTTTTTGGGGGGGGGGATAAGAAATAACTACTTCATTGACAATTACAATTAGCTTTTTATTTTCCTTATGTACACTCATCGCCTGTCCACCTACAACATTAGTTATCAATATCATCAACAGTCATCAATGTCTTCAAAATATTGGTGACAATATGGATTAAATGTGTGGTAATGCAAAGAAGTTTCTTCTTGGGTGCTGAGGTCATGCCAGTCGTTACTGATGCAACAATTCCATGAAGCATTTACAACTTCTGTACACATTCCCTAAAAGTCCTCCCATATTATTAATTCGTATGGGCTAGTTTGTTATATAATTTTGACAACAAAAATTGTTCTTATTAATTTATTAGCACAGTTAAAAACATTTTCTTCTCATAAGAACTTCTGTCTCTTAAAAACAGTGTAGAAAATAAGCTGCCTATTTGATTTGTTTAAAATTGTATTCTATACTTTAATATATTTAACTACTAATTAACTACCTTCAAATTCTGACAATTATCAGCTCGAGCAGCTTCCACAATTGCCTTGCCAACTGGGTGAACTGTGTTAGATTCCACTGCAGCAGCAAACTTGAGAATCTCATTTTCTGAACGATTGCTGTGCGAGTTTATCCTGTATCAAATGAGCAGTTTACCTAATCTTAGTTAATCTGTAGTCGTATATTATATTTGGTACAAACAGCAAATCCAATTTCAATGAATAAAACCCATAACACTTCAACACTAAGGCCAACTCCTCATATTCTTACTTCAAGTACAATGCAAAAAGCCAAATGATTAAATGTAAAATGACAAGCACTGGACATCTCATTTCAAAATGATAACTCCGTGTTGAAATTCTTTTACTAGGATAATTTGAGGTTTCCTGTAGTACCTATTAAACAAGTTAGAATGAAATGATCTTTCTAGATTAAAAAAATGTGTTAAGAACAACTCAGCTCAGACTAAGGCAGGGGATAGGGGATGGAAAACGAAAATCCTCAAAAAGAAAATGAAGAAAAAGTAAAAGTGACCGTCATGTGAGGCTTTCACAAGACGGTATGTACCATATGTACATTTCTTCACATGGTAGTTTCAAAATCTTTAAGAACCAAGCAAAGGTTCATCTTAATCAGTTAGAAATGATTAAACATCTAAGAATAGCAGGATTTGGCTGGATTACGCCCTTGACTTAAGTTTTGAGTTAAGCTAGCATTTATATGCAAAAAGAAAAGAAAACAAAGAGAACAACTCTTGCAATAAGAGGCAGTTTGAAGAGAAACTTCTCTTCGCTAGGAATAACTGAATGAAAGGTGGTTGTCTCACTTTAGCTACATCATTAGCTAATAAGCCCACTTACTACCACCCAAGAAAACACTCATTATAAGTTAGAAACCACACTCAACTGTGAATCTGCATTTGTCTCGGATCTTGAAGTCGCCAACACCTTTGTCACAACAGGTTTCCCAACTGTCAAGGTCCCTGTTTTGTCAAAGACAACAGTATCCACCATTGCAAACTTCTCTAAGATACTTCCACCACGCAAAAGTAATCCTTTAGTTGCACCTAATGAAGTTCCAACCTGGTAGACTCATAAACAAAGTGCGAAATCATGAATAAGTTCAAAGAAAACAATGTCACTTACACAAAAATGAAGCAACTTTAAGTGAGAGTTTACCAGAATTGCAGTTGGCGTAGCTAAGCCAAGTGCACAAGGACAAGCAACAACCTGCATTAAGAATATAGGCCAGGCATATACTGATCTGTTAAACATGCCGATTAATAAAAGAGAAGAAAAAACATTTTTTACAGGAAAAAAGAAGAACACCTAGACTATTCCTTTCTTTGTTGTAAAAGGGCAGGGCGATGAAAATTGAAAAGAACTTCGGTGTAAGAGGGCATAGCCCAAAAACCCCTCGGAAATTCCATTTTGACATAGAATATGTTAACCAGCAGAGTTCTAAAATTTGCATTAAAGGATAACCAATGTTTAAGCACAACTTTAAAGCATCATACCAGAACACTGCAAGAAAGCTGCAGAGCCAATGAAACTGAACTTCCGTGATGAAGAGCGGCAGGCAGAATGCGGGAGCCAAATTGACTCCAAAATATAAAAGTTGCTGCAGAGAGTGCCATTACTCCATAAGTGAAGTGCCCAGACACCTGGTAAAGTACAAATGGATAGCCAAAAAAATCAACTGAATGCATATATTAACAATAAGAAGTCATTAAATGTGTAAAATGGAATACAAAATTGGAGTGATAAGAAATCCACCCAAAGACTAAATCTAGCGATAGATTAACTGGGTATATCACAGAAAGTGATAGAATGAATTTAAAGGATGAGGAATTTTTTTCTTAACCATAGATGTATAAACAACTTACACGCACATTCATTAACCCTATAGAACAACCCCCAACCCTACA
The DNA here is from genome assembly GCA_026257165.2 of Telfairia occidentalis. NCBI lineage: Eukaryota > Viridiplantae > Streptophyta > Magnoliopsida > Cucurbitales > Cucurbitaceae > Telfairia > Telfairia occidentalis. Next base: position 2,921,119 of record JAOANK020000066.1, on the reverse strand, counting down.
AGGTTGCACCACTATTGTGATAACGTCTCAGAGAAAAAGAAAAATCAGATATTGAAGAGAAGATTTTGTGGTGTACCCATCCCACTTGAGCTCAAATCTAAAGTTTTACTCTATGACCTCCTCATTTGTTGTTTCATAAATACATCTTGAACCCAATCTAGCACAAGAAAAACAAAGGAATGAGTAATACTGCAGCTTGAGAATCCCGTGATAGGGAAGGTGATGGTGCTCTCTCGCTCACTCTCACTTTCACTCCTGCTCTCTCCCCTCCGCTCCCATGGCTCACATCAGAAACCTCCCAAGATCATGTTTCATTGAGAAGAAAGAGTTTAAACTTGCTCTAGCAAGCAATCCATAGATCAAAATCTCCCATCCAAGATAGATGCTCATAAATCTTTCTACATTCTTTGGCGCCTGATTCAGTTATTTGGTGAGATGGAATGGACTACCGTGGTTATCAGAAGAAGAAAAGGAAGAAAAAGAAAAAGAGAGGAAGAGCGAGAGAGACCTATGTTTAGAGAACCTTGTCAGTCAACTTCAAGCAATTACAACGCAGAATGTAAAAAGAAAAGGAAAATATAAATCAAAGAGAACCTTGTCAGCCAACTGTTGAACAGGAGCTTCCCGGCTTTGAGCCTCTTCTACCAAACGAACAATATTTCCCATAGCAGTCTCACCTCCTTGTCTGTGCACCTCAACTGTAAGAGTTCCATTAAGATTTATAGTTCCTGCTGCAACTTGGCTCTAGCACGGGGGAGGAAAAAGAACTGGCTATGATAACATGAAATTAACATATTCTTGTAGATTTCGAAAGTGCTATGCTTAAGAAAACGTAAAATACAAATGATACACCATAATGATCAGATGAAATTTACTTATCCTATCATGCAATAAAGTGAAATTTACTTATCCTATCATGCAATAAAGATGCGCCCCCCCTTAACTTTCAATCAGATAGTCGCAAAATGACCATGTTGTTCTGTATATGATTACTGTGCCACAAGTTAAGACTTGTTGCTTGCCAACAAACATGCAAAGTCAACATCAAAATGAGATAATGATGCATTGACCATAATTTAATTACACACACACAGACATAAAAATAATAATAATAATAATAAAATTTAAAAAAAATAAAAATTGTACCCCGGGCAGCTTGGTAACCGGCAATGGCTCCCCGGTGAAACTAGACTCGTCCACAATGCTTCTACCAGACTTCACAATTCCATCAGCAGGAACACGGTCCTAAAATCAATAAACAATTGTGTAAAGTGGTCAGAGAAACTGTTAAATGTTTAGCTTTATTAGAGCTCTAAAGAGTATTTAATTTAAATTTTCTCAACAGCTAAACAAGGAAAATTATGTAAAGGAAGCTTGACACAGGATACACTGAGCTAAAAAGAGGACATATCTATTTAAAGTAATTGGCAACAAAGATGTCACTTAAGAATTTGGGGATATATTCGTTTGACTAACCCCAGGAAGTACAATAATTTCATCTCCAATTGAAAGGCTAGAACAAGGAATTTCGACGGTTGAACCTGATTCTGTTTCACCATTAACAACTAGACGAGCTTTTGAAGGTAAAATACTAAGAAGTCCTGTCATATCACTTGCAGCTCTAATTTTAGCTCTCTGTTCAAGGTTCCTTCCTAACAATACGAATGCTATTAACATAACTGGTTCCTCAAAGAAAGCCTTCCAACCCTGTCCAGAAAATAAATATTATACGTCAGGCACCCTGAGATAGAAGACAATGCATTAAATTGATAACCTGGTAAGAGAAATGGCTATAAATTCACATTGGAAAATTGTTCATAATAAAAACCACCTTAATGAAGCCAATCTGCCAAATGTGGTGGGTTTATTTATTATCATATTTAAATAACAGTATATAATGAGCCTATACATAAATTTTCCAAAGGAACTTTCAAGAATGGTCAATAACTTAAGCTTTCAGTATCCCAACAACTAAATGACACTGTAAACTCATTCAAGTACAAGATTCAGATAATAACATTTTATTCAAACAATTAAGCCCAACTCCCCATAAGCTCTCGTAATGAAAGGGTATATTACATTCATGTTTATGTTATTTCATCTTTCGACCAGATTCAAGAAATGTATAAACTAAATTCCACCCTAAATTGTGGTTTAACATTTTTGTCAGTCTAGATTTTCCAAAGATTGCACAAAATCCTCCTACCCAAAGCACTTAAAGCTTAATCTTTGAATATGTGGCCACAAAAAGATTGAGTTTTTTAAAAACAATAAAAAAGGTAACTAACTGATAATTGAAAATGAACGGAACTTGAACTGCCACCAAAAAATATTTTGAATCAATAAGACTGTAGATTACAAAAACAAAGAAAAGAAGAAAAAACATGTAGAACAGTTTCATTTATAGAGTCATCACTTACAAGCTTTGGTATTAAGGCAGCCAATGAGCTGACAGTAAAGGATGATAGAGCTCCAAGACCAACTAAAGTGTTCATGTTTGGAGCTCCTTTAACAAGACTTTTCATACCATCAATAATAAGTTGACGACCAGGGCCAAGTAATGTAAATAAGCACAAAGATAGATGGAACTGAGTAGTATGAAATGTATGTATCCATGAAGCCTTGGCACCAAAGAAATGAGAAATGTGGCCAAGCAGACACACAGCACACAATGCCCAGGAGAAAACAAGATTGCGACCTGACAGTGTAAGACAATAGCATCATTAGTTATTATATAAAAATGAACTCGACAAATAGCAGCTTGTCAGAGATTTATTAGTAAGCATAATATCCAACTAAAAAAACGACAGAAAAGCAATCAGTTTGGCAAAAAGACCAGAGGCAAGGGAACAAGGCACTAACTACTCTCTTTTAAACGATTGTGCTTTTCTTCCATCTTCCTTTCGAAAACCATGAAGATGTTGTCTCTCCCCGACTCTGCACATATAAGTGTAGTTCTATTATCAAGCTATAGCAAACTTGTAGAGGTTCCCCAAAGTGCAAACATCTAATATATCAAATTCAGTTACATTTGGGATGAGTGAAGTTAAAACTATTTAGAACTTCTTATCAAAAAAAACTAAAGCAGCCTTCATTCAAGTTTTTCTGCTCCCAAAGTATGCATGTGCGTTTGTGGGTCTGGGCATGTGTGGTTGAGTGGTGCAAGCATGTGGTAAAGGAAGTTTAACATCTTGAGTATCAGATGGAGACATTCAAATCTATGTATTTGAAAACTTCTTCTTTTCAAATTAGCAAAAATAAATCTATTTGAACTACCATCAAGAATCATAAAGCACAACAACATAAACAGAGTAGTATTTTCTCACTAATATATATTACAAATACCTGCTAACATCCATGGTGCATGATAAAGCCTGAGAAACTATTCAATAACGAAATTTACAAGGGCAAAGACCAAAGGAGTTTGAGAAAAAATAATTACATCTCCAAGAATATATATGTGTGTGTGTGTGTGTGTATTCTTTGTGTGCATGGATATATTCTTTATTCAAGTCTACTTTTGACCTTATATGGAATGGGTAATCTTACTCATCCTTGGCATTTGAAAACTAATTCAAGTGTCCCCTCTAGCTTTATCCATATGAATTCACAAGCACATGCGCTAAAGCCCTCTAAACTTTCATATCTCGACAAAGTTTCTGTAGATCTTCAAGTCACCAAAAGTTTGTGGTCGACAACATCTATGAGTTGAAGATAAAGTGTTCAAAATGATTATGTCATTTAGCTTAAAATTTAGAGTTTTGAACAACCTTAGTCATCTTATTAAGTATTCCACTTGAACTAGTGGAGGTGGTTGCCCAAAGTTTGACTCTTCATGGACCCAATGAGTTCCCTCCTTAGAGTAGAGTTGAAGTTGAAGAACATGTCCAACTTTGCTAAGAGTCAAGGTTTAGTAAGTCATGGCTTGTGTTACGGCATTTATTTAGAACATAAATTTGCAAGGTCACGTACAAAGTGAAGACATAAGTTTAATAAAAGCCTTTTGTCATAAGAAATAAGTTAAATTGTGCTTCGTGCACACCAAATAAAAGTCTTTAAAAGTTTGATAATCAATCAATGCTTCTTTTCCTCTTAAATTGATAGGAGTTTGGTTACTCATCTTCATCACTCATATGCTTCCACAATATCTAGTAGACCTGCCAAATACCAAAATGACCTCTTCCCTTCCTCTGCCAAGTCCAATATGTCGATTTGATGGAAAATGCAAGCAATATCCGTGAAATTTCTAGATCTCAGAAATCTACGACAAGCCAATTCTCGCTAGTTTCTGTTTAATATCACTAATTAGAACTAAGCCTTTCAGTGAACTCTTTCCTAGCCTTTAAAATCTTTCAGACACAAAGAACACAAAGAACTTTCCTATCTCTGATTTCATCCCAAGTTCACGCGGCCGCGTCGTACATGTTCTACATTTTAGAAGGGCTTTATTTAATTATGAGCTACTAGAACTTTATTTCTTCTTTCTGGTGTTGCTTAGAAAAGATACTACCAAGAAACCAAAGATTGAAAGACCCACCAGCTCCTTGAGCCTTATGATGGCTGTGATCATTACAGATATCACATCATAAAAAGTATCTACAAATTGAACCAATATAAATAGCAATGAACAATTTTAGCAGGTCCAAAGCAGAGATGGCAGAAAAACAAAAGCAGAGAAGAGTAGACATCCATAAAAACTAACGAAAAATTATACAAGAGATCAGTTAACAATAATCAAATATCAGTGATAAGGATGATAAATTGCCCATTACGAAAGACGAGCTTTGACCTCGAAGACTAGATGCAAAACCACATCGAGTTAGATGATTAGCAAGCGTCTCTCCCAGCTGCTTCAGCCAATGAGGTGAATCGTTCGCCTCAGGTACAGGCCATATGACTGCAGTTTCTGTTGTGAGGTTCACAGTAGCAGATGACACTTGTGGCTGTTCATGATTTTACAAAAATAAAAGCATTGGTTCATTTATTAAGAAAAATGCATGTTAACTTGCAATTCCTTGCCGCAATTTTTGGCAATGATTTGCACCAATTGGTAAGGTTTTCTGTGACTTATTGGCTTTTGCTAGCCTAGTTTGTACATTAAATTCATTCAATGGGATCATGTTTCTTATTTTTTAAAAAGCAAAAAAAAAAAAACAAAACAAAACAAAAGTATCCTTTCCGTAATTGAATACCGAGCAAAAAGAATAAGTAATTCTAACCTGATTCTCTAGTATTCTCTTCACACTTGCTGCACATCCCCCGCATGTCATTCCCTACGATTTTTTTTTTCTATGAGAAAAAAAACAAATTACAATAATATTGAAAAGGAGGTTGAAGAGAAAGAAGGATTGAAGGGGAAAAAAAACACGTTCAAATCATCTAAGAATTCAGTAGAGCTAAGATGTGAATGACAGGTACGGTGGTAAGATAAAGCAGAACCAAGAAAAGCGATTCGGAATCCGTACTCCAACATCGAGTATAATCACGTTTGGCAACAGAGAAGAAACCTCCTCAGCACTACCGGAAACAGACTTATTCGCATCTCCACCGCCCGGTCCACGATCTCCACCACGACCTCCGCCGCCATTCTTCCCTCCAAAACCACCATTCCCGCCACCAGAGGCAAAATACACAGAGGAGCTCGAAACGCATCTCAAACGACGCCGCAGCGACGGCAGCCCAGTCTGTAGAGTCCTGAGCGACGCTGAAGAAGAACCAGAAAGTACAGTTCCGTAGAGACCAAGGTAACTGGAAATGCAGCTGAACCTGCGAGCTCGGTTACCGTCATGAATACATCTTCTCCGAACAATTTCCGAGAGTTTCCGGTTCAAGGCCTTGGAAACGCAGCAGGTGACTATGTTGCTCGTCGTGGCGGAGAAGACGGAGTCCATCGGAGGAATTCAAGATGAACTTTCTTCTCTCTGCAGATTATGTGCAGAGAACAAATTCCGCAAATAACTTACAAAACCAAATTTTTGAAAAAGGGTATTTATAAAAAAACAGCACTATTACCGCTTTGGGTTAGGTAGCATCTCCTTATTGGATCATATTTCAAATAAATTGTGGATAAATAACGATGATTCGGCAGATAAATTATATTTTAATATAGTTTTTGTTTTTTTATTTTAATTTCTAAAATTTCAAATTTATTCTATTTTGATTCTTAAACTTTCAAAATATTTATTTCCGTCAATAAACTTTCTTTTTTTTTCTATTTCAGTCCTTAAAGTTTTCAAAAAGTAACTATTTTACTACTTATCTTTATTTTATTTTTAATAAATCAATGATATAACTTTAAATATATTAATAAATATATTAATGTGAGTATATATTTAAGTCACATCAATTAAAAATAAATAAATATGAGCTGATAAAATTATATACTAAAAATTAAAATAATTATTTTTTATAAATTCAAGAACTAAAATAGATATTTTAAAATTTTAAAAACTAAAATTAAATAAATCTAAATAATTTAAAATTTTAATGGCCAAAATAAAACTAGATTTCAACCTTATTTTAAAAATGGATGACTCTGTCATTATTTCGTAGAAAAAGTAGGTCGGCGACTGGCAACCTATTCGTATACTATGCCTAAAAAGTATTCCAACTGCAAACCAAAAAATAAAATTTTAATTTTTTGATTCATCCAATCTATTAATTGTTTAAATTAATTGCAGGATCACTTTTCTTTTAAATTATGTGGGTTGATTTATGAACATGACCCATAGATTGGGTGATCGGACACATCAAATTTGAGTTTATATTATCTTATTTGGAATGAGTTAAAATTCTCGCTCTCATATGTTATAGAAATTTAAGCAAAAGAAAAAGCGAATTTAAATTTGTCCTCATCATCTAATTGAATCTCTCTTTGTAGCTTCTTTTTAAAATTATTTATGGAATTAGTTTTTTAAAAAATATTTACAAATATGATATTTAAAAAACAATTAAAATTATAAGCACATAACATCAATTTTAATAATGACAATCAAAATATAGTTACAAAAAAATTTGTAACAATCAATATATTTTTATTTTCCATAGTAATTTTAAGGGAAAGAAATCAATTTTCACCCTTCAACTTTTAATTTCATCAAATTAGACCACAGACTTAGATAAATGTTGCAATTTAAACTCTGTATTCAATTTACATTAATTTTAACAATGAACAATGTAAATTTTTTTCGTAAACTCACTAATTTCAATAAAATAAAGTATTGCACAAATTAACAATTGAATAACTTTGCTAAACTTCCAAATTTTAACAAAAATTTAGCTCTAATGCCATTTCTATTTGTTATTCTAAACATTTTGTTTCTTATATACATTTTATAATCATTAGACGCATGTGAGAATACTTTTTTTAATGATATTTTGAACAAAAAAAGTATAAGAGTATAAAAATTACAACAATTTTTCAAGTTTAAGGTTAAAATTGTATAATTTATCAAAGTTCAAGGTTCAATTTGATAAAATTAAAAGTTTAAAGTCAAAATTGATACAACTCGACAAGTTTCGAAATCTTTTCCCTAATTTTAATTTACACGATGATTTTTTTCCTCGAAGAATTAACTACAATCATATCTCATTACTAGTTGATCTATTGTTGATTGTAATTATAGCGATCGTTAATTTCTAAGTTCTAACTTTTTACTATTTAATTACGTTATCAATCTTTATAATTTTAATATGATATTTGGACTAAATTCATATACAACTTATTTCAATCCATGCTCTCAAAATAAATACATATATATAGATATAAATATAGATATAGTATGTAGTTTATGCTTTTCTATTGCACACAATAAAAATCATCTTCTTCGTAGGACCAACTTAGGTTTACAAATAAACATATGTTTTGTCTCAATGGTAATGGATGGGTGCTGGCCAGTCTTTCAGCTCCTTTCCTTGGAATTGAATATCCTGCAAATTAATATTTATACATATTTGAAAGTATATAAGGTTATCAATTAAAAAATGTGCAATTGATTAGACGTCTAATTATTATTGAAAGTAAACAAATTAAATTGTTGACATCAAATATAACCAATAAACACTGAATGAAAATTGGATGTTAATCTAAAAGCATCAAAGTTGCGATTATAAAAGTTAAACTTCTAAGATTACTTCTAGTTATACACTTTTTTGTTTTTTGTGTTTTTTTTTTTTTTTTTTTGCTTTTTGTACTTTTTAAACACACGTTTTGAATTTAAAGCTAAACTTTTACAATAGTCTTTAACTAAATTTTTAGTTTTTAAATTTGGCTAGAATTTCATAAATAGTTAAAGTAAAAGAATAACAATAATAACAATAAATACACACAATTTATTAAAAAAAAAATTTCAAACACATAAATTAGAGTTATTCTTATAGGAAAAGAACAATATTACCCACACAAAAGTGAGGAGGAACTCCTAAGACTTTTTGATGTGGGTTATTTGAAAGAAAAAACAATACTTTCCTACATCGATGATAATCAAAAGACGCGTGGTATATTTTTTAACGGGTTTATTCGTATTGCATTTAATAGACAAGTAGATCTCACTAAAATATATGAGCCACTTAAAATACACTACACCAAAAAAATCAGTAGAAGTTTTGACTAATCAATGGATAGACAAGTATATTTTTTTTATTTTTGTAGCTCAAAGATATCAGCGAGATTCACTGTTTATTAAATGCAATAAAAATAGGTCATACAGTCAACAGTAGCTCAAATTTGACCGTTGTATAGGTAAGTATTGTTCAGAGAATAATACTTGGTTACATACCGGTGTATAGAGGTTGATTTCCTACACACTACCAATACCATTATGTTTTCAGGCAACTAAAATCGATCTCTACACGGGTATGCAGCCAAGTATTATTATTGTTTGGTCAAATCGAGCACAACTCAACTGGTTAAGACATATCTCCTCGACTAAAAGGTCGCGGGTTCGAATCCCTCCACTCCACATGTTGAACTCAAAAAAACAGTATTGTTCTTGTTCGGACAGACAAAAGACAGAAAAAAAAAAAACGGAAATTAAGTTTGAAAGTGAAAAGCAACTCACAGAAGCAAAATGGTTGACATCGCGATGGTGAGCCTCATCCGCCCTAATAACAAGAACAACATCCTTCAACCTGGCATCCTTAGGAAGCCTCCAGTAATCAATGGCAATGGCAGGAGCAGCAACATTCTCAATTGCGCCACTTTCAATTTCCTTCAAATACTCTGAATATGAAAAAACAGCCTCCTCTTCCAAATACCCAACAACTCTATGGGCCAATTTGGGGGACATTAAGTAAAGCACAAAGAAGGCATTGAAAAATACTCCCTGAACTGTAAAAACCAGCAGCCTCTCGTACCACTTGGGCTGTACAAGCTCTATCATCGTCATCAAATGCATCCTCTCGTTCTCTGCTTCTTCTAGCAATGCCTTGATCCATCCACCACTCTGTTCGAATTTTCTTAGGGATCTTAGGTGTAGTAGCATCCCCCCGACCATCCCCGGCACCGCCGCTACCGTCTCGAGCATCATCGCATGACAACCGTATCGTTTCTATGCAATATTACATACATAACTTAATACGACATCGATAACTTTCTAGATAGAAGAATATTTGGCTGCATACTGGCATATATGAATCTTCCTACATATCACCCGTTAAAAATTTGACAACTATTTAATTTTTTTTAAGGAATTTTTTCCTTTTATGCATTTTTCTTTCGTAATTGTCAAAATTTTAAAGTAGTGGTATGCAAAACATACGAATACGCAATCAAATATTTTTCTTATTGATAAGTTGAATGTTGGAATTCCCATCTCACTACTATTATTAAAAAAAGTTATAACTTTACAAGGATAAATATATAAAATAATCCTTACTATTTACTTTTATTTTTATCATTGATATTTTAAAATTCTCAATTTTATCTATAATATATTAAAATTTTCAATTCAGCCCTTTGTTAGAAAAATTTGTTAACCAAAAGTTCAAGTACTGTTACCTTGTATCAATATATTTGGACGCATGCCAACCTAATGAGAAATTATTGTGATAGGCTGTTGCAATGTGCCCGATAATTTTAAATAGTTGGATACATAAGAGAGAAATTACAAATGTATTTCGAATCTATATCCAATAATTATTAGGAACATGCAACTTTTCAAATCCACATCCAACAATTATGACAAGACAGTTTGTAATGGTCTCATTTAATAATTTTTCCTACATGAGCACAGTTTAACAAGTTTTTTTAAAAACACATAACTCAATTAATTAAAACCTGTATTTTTGTCCAAAATGTTAGAGGTTCAAATCCCCTATCTTGCAGCATTCTTGAACTATAGATATATATATATAGAAAATGTTTAATACTATATCCATTATTTTTTGGCACATCAATAATATTTCAAAATAATGTAGGTCCATAAAATAAAATAATAAAATCATTTAACTATGTATCAAATTGTGAATGAAAAGATTATCGACTCTTGTGTATGGGTCTAAATATGTTACAATAATTTATTAAAACATTAGCTTTCTAATTGTTAATAAAGTTGAAAATTAAAGAGAATCTTTACGGAAATAATGGATCTCACAAACAGTTAGGTTGAAAGTGGAAGAAAGTTTTTGCATAGTTTGTGAAGAGAAAGAGACCTGAAAGAAGGCATCGGATGGAATTCGAAGAAGTTTGACTGTTCTGTACGCAACTTTATCCAGGAATGTTTTGGGTTCATGGTGCTTTTTAATGTCTATGGATACATCCGCTCTGTAACTCTCCCATGGCTGCATCATCATCATCATCATCCCCAAATTGAATCAATCACGTAACTTCAAAACAGAATAAACCCTAAAAGGAACGAATCGAATCAAAACTCTACGCAAGTTTTTACCATGAAGCAATTCCACGGCCACTCCGTCCCGTCCTCTCTCCTGATCTTCGGCCTAGAAATTCCCCAATAGCTCGAAACAATCGCGCTCTTCTTCTCCTCCGCCGCCGCTTCCGATTTAGTGTCCTTGCCGCGCTCCACCGCCGGATCCGGAGACGAGCTCATCATCACCCTCCGCCGGAGGAAGATACCTCCGTCGGAACTGCCGCCTCCGCTTGCCGAAGGCCTGACGACCGCCGTCAACGGGGTCTTCACTGCGCTTCCTAGGGCTCGAATCAAGAACGACCTGGCTGGAAATTGGCTCATCTTCAAGATCACTGTGTTGTCAGATTCCCAAATGTTGAGTGGATTTCTTTCGGATAAAAACTATTGAACATGATTGACATAATAATAATGTAAATCTAATTTAAAGAGAGTATAGAATATTGAAATGATCGTAAACCCAAAGGCCAAATCCAATGCTCAGAAAATTAAAGTAATGATAATTCAAGTCTCTACTTGTGATAATTTTGAAAACGAAAATTATAGTGATATGACTGTTGACTTGACAAGATAATATCCCGAATTACAATAATAAATACTATTAAACGTTTGAAAATAAATATCAATTTAAATAATTAATTGATAAAAAATTGTATTGTAGTATTAGAACAACATTAATATAATTGATATAATAATGAAAAATAATTCAATAATAATTTAAAAGATAAAAATTAAAAAATATATAAAGAATTAAAAAAATAAAAAAAGAATAGAGACAAAATTATATAAATAATACTTAATAAATTAAAAAAAATTAAAGTTAAA
>JAOANK020000066.1:2815745-2831677 GCA_026257165.2 Telfairia occidentalis | reverse complement strand
AGTCTTTTTTCTTTCTTTTTTTTGGAGTTCAACACAATATGTGAAGGTGGGGATTTGAACCCACGACCTTTAGGGGCTATTTGGTTTAAGGTTTTGCAGATGTCTGAGAATTAAAGATGCTTGAGAATAAGATGTTTGGGAATAAGATACTTGGAAATCAAAGAAAATTGTGTTTGGTTGTGCACGCCTAGGAATAATTATGCTTTCATTTAATTTTGGTTGGGCACTAGAATTGTTTACTTTCAACATTTTTATGGAATTGTAAATTATAAAATTAATCAAAATTAACTTTGTTGATACACGAGAAATCCTGCCTTGTGACGTGGACTGAGTAGTGGATGACCTTGGACCTGAAAGAGAATGACGAGGTGAGGTGGGGTGGTGATGACCACACTCAGATGACCTCGGACCACCAAAGGAGGGACGAGGTGAGGTGAAGTGGTGATGACCACACTCCAGATGACCTCAGACCATCAAGGGAGGGACGAGGTGAGGTGGAGTGGTGATGACCACACTCAAGATGACCTCGGACCTGCAAGAGAGGACGAAGTGAAGTGGAGTGGTGATGATCACACTCAAGATTACCTCGGACCTACAAGAGAGGACGAGGTGAGGTAGAGTGATGATTCGGGGTGGACTGAGGGGGCTGATTTGAGGGAGTAAATCTCTCTCAATCGCGTGTTGTCCGGCGTGAATCTCGGATGAGGCATTTACCCTCTAGGGTCACCTTATCCCGCCGAGCTCATCTTGGCCGAGCTGAGCTTAACCTCTATCACCTCGGCTCTGCCGAGGTGGCACCACATACGTGGCGTTCAATATCCTAAAGGTATCTTGGTGGTTTTTCACCCCCAACAAACTTCCTACAAACGATCTAGAGAAGGAGGAGGATAAGAGAGAGATCACCTATCGCAAACTCTTGAAAACTCACGCTTCTTGACAGGTTTTTAAAACCCTCCATATAGGCTTATTTTAATACTTGGGACAAAACTTTTTCCAGTCAAATATATTAAACCCTCCAACCAAACATAGGCTTCAAAAGCCCAAGTCCATTCTCACTTCTAAAATTCTCTAACAAAACTGTCCTTAAGGTCAGAGAGGTATGCTTTAATCAATTGAACGATACTTGATTCGACATCTAAGCTCTAGTTATGTATAAAGAACTTTCCAAAAAGAAAACTGAACTCTTTAAAATGGAATCATATTCGATTTTCAAAAGCTCTTAATTAATGAATAAAAACAAATTTATATTTTAAAATTATTTATGGTAACTGACAATGTGATGGGTTGGGTGAAGTGTTGATGGACTTTGTTCGCAATTTGCACTCCCGCACGTGCCCGAGTTTAGTTTTAATATAGATGTGAGAAAAGAGTTGTCGTCATCTAGAATAGGAGTAAAAATAAGATAAAAGGACATAAAGTCTAGAGAGATTTGATTTTACATTACTAATTAATTTCAGTTATTCGTCTTCATGATTTCTAAGCAAGACTTCTAATTTACCTAATTATCTCTCCAGCACAATTAAGTCTAATCTTTAATTTAAATTCTAATATTCCTATCTAAAATTTAAAATTAAAAATTGATTAAAAACAAAATTTTCATATGCCTCATTCCTGGTCTCCAGACTCAACCAAGCCCTTATTTTGAATTATTAAAATCTAGCATAAATTCTCCTCTCCCGATACCCAAGGGAGACACCACAAGCACTTTCGCAAGCCGTTTCTACCACTAAGCTACTAGCTAAATTCAATATTAATTTGGATTTGCTTACATATGTAATTAAATAATTCTAAATCTGGGTGCCCCTCTGGTCCTTTCATAAATCTGCCCTTGTTTATAAGGACCTATATTGGTCATTTAAAATTGTCAATTTTAAAAAATGGACAAATGGCATTATGTTTTGAAGAATGATCAACTTAAAAATAGAAAACAATTTATTAATTTTTTGGGTACGAAATTACCTTAAAATGAAAGTTTTATCTAATCCAATTTTATGGGACTGAAGCAAAATAAGAAGAAAAAAAATCAAATATGATGGAAATTTGAATCAAAATTAGATATTTAAACTTTAAAATTTGTCAACAACCTAATCAAAAATCAAATAATTACATAGAATCTTTATTCAAAATAGATATAAAAAATTTAAAATTTAAAAATCTGAAAAGAAACTTTTAAAAATATTAATATGTTGTAAATATATTATACTAAAACAATATTATTCCAAAAGTACTCCTTAAATATTTTTATAAATACTCCCTAAATACTTTCTAAATATTATCTTTTATTCCAAAAATACTCTCTGTTATTCTAAATTACTGCATACATACTAGCTGCAGCTACTCAACTTATTCCTATTCCAAAAATACTCTCCAAATATTCTCGTATTTTAAGTTGTAAGAACTTGACAATGTAGAATAGAAATATACTACCTCGCAAAAGGCTTTTTGAAGAGGATGAGAATGAAGAGAAATGTGGATTGAAAACAAAATCAGAAGAGAATTAAAAAAAAATAAAAGAAGATAAAAGCGAGAGAATGTAACAAAAAGAAAAAATGGTTAGAATTAACTCAAAAGATTTATACATATGTTTATGACTAAAAAGTTATGAGTTCGAATTTCTACTGCAACGTATACCTCATGTAAACTAAAAATAATAATCTCGTGGCTGATATAGGTCAATCGATCCGCAAGGCCCATTAATTTAGGGCACTGAAGTTGATGCCCTTTTCTCATTTGCCACAAAACAAAAACGTAAACACTATGTTGCATATGTTGGATTTATTAGCACAGGGAGAAGGCATAATGAATGCATTCATGTGGAAGAGAATGAAAGAGCACACAAATCGTACGTTGCATTTGTTGGATTTAAGGCTTGTATCTCTTTTCCAAATTTTTAGTACTAAAAAAAAACGCACATAAACAAAAGTGATTACCAATTTCCTTATGCTCTGTGCTTAACATAACTAACGAGTTTCACTATGCCACAATTTTCGGCTTAAATGGGTCCTCTATTGGCTGGTTTTCCCAAAAAGTTTGGTGATTTTCTTTTCCCATTATTATTTTCCTAAGTACAAAGCCAATGTTGAGTGAAAAACCACAATAACACTAGTGTCACGAAGAGAAATGTTGTTTTACTTCGGATGATCTCCTACTCACCTGAGGTGAGAGAGAGGTGAAGAAAATTTTTTTTGAATTTAAAAAAGATAATTAAATTTTTTTAAAAAAAAGGTAAAATAGTCCAAAACAAAAATATTACAAAGAAACAAAATGATCATTTTTCATTATTAGAACTGGTAAAATAATAATTATAATCTATATCTACGGTAGTATCTTAAAAAGTAATTTTTAGTTCCTTTTTTGCCCTTGTATCTTAACACAATTCCCATTGTGTCCTTATAACCACTTTGAATTCCAACCACTTCCTTTATTTACCCCACGATTATTCAACGCTTTCCTTAAGGGACGTTTTTAGAACCGTTTTTACAATCACAAAATCATTGTTATGCCAAACAAACAAAAAAATCATCGCTTCCTTCAAGATAATGCTAAAAAATTTTGGCTACTGAACCACATTTGATATGTCAAATTCCGACTCAAACTACTCAAGAACTGACGTTCATCATTGCATTTTTAATGGATATTTGCCCTTATAATTACCCGTTGATGATGGTTATCTTGTATGTATTCTGACAAATTATTATTATTCTTATAAACTTTCAAATTTCTTTGCTGATATTTCTCTCGTTTGTTGATTTTCCTCATTATCTTGTAGTCTATGGTGTTTCTTTCTTATTTTGTTTTTCTCTATGTTTTATTGCGGTCTTCTCTTTCAATAAATTAAAAATATAAAATTTTCAATCTAAATAAAGATAAACTTAATATGAAATTAACTAATAAAATTTAATGTAAAAGAATAAATAGTTATTTATTTAAATATATACAATTAATGATAAAATCACAAAGTTGCTAGTGAGAGATCAATTAATGACCCGATTCATTTTGAAAAAAAATAAGAAAAATAAAATCTAAAAAATTAATATTGATGTCAGACAGTTATGCAGACTAGATTCTAATTATAAAAAAAGAAAATTCCGTTTTTGAATTGAGAAATTTATTTCTAAATTTGATTTCAAATATAAAGTTAGGAAGTTGAGAAAACTGAAATTTAAAGGTGTGAATAGTTAACCAGAAATGACATAATTCATATATCACTTTAAATTGAGGACGTCAACATTCGCTTTCGATATCCTACCATTGCTGTACTTGCACACTATGAATATATTTAAAAGTCTTAATTTAAAATTGGTTGGACATTTGGTTAGATATATCGTATTTGTGTTTTTTTTCTTTCTTTTTTTTATTTGAAAAATTACATGTTTTAAAATTGGGGCAAATTAAGAATATTGAGTATTGATATTGTTTGTTCGTATTTTTACCTTTTTTTTTTCAAAGTAATTGCTAACTTCTTTGTTTAAAAAAAAAGTTTTAAAATTTTATTTTTAAAGTTTAAATATTTACTTTGCTTTACTCATTCTAAAATATTTATTTTAATGTTAGTAGTTTCAAAAATATTAAAAAGATATTTAATTATTTTATTTTTATTTTATTTAAATTTAAAATAATTTAAGAATTTTAACCAAATCAAAATTTCACTAGATATTTTTTAGATATTTCTCCAATAAATTTTTTATTTAAATTTAAAATAATTTAAGAATTCCAATAAAATCAAAATGTGGTTAAATATTTTTTTATTTACTAGATATTTTTCTAATAAATTTCATTCACTTCCATTTATAGCTCGCTTTATATTCACCGCATATTCTTTATGAATTTTAAAGAAGGTGTAATTCTTCATTTTCTCATATATATATATATATATATATATATGAAGAATTACTTGAGGTTACTATTTGATTAATAATATAATTTGAACTAATCTTCAATGAAGTGAAAAAATGAGAAATTTTTTTTTAAAAATAAATTGTATTTCATCGAAAATGTAAATATAAAAATATTGTAAATTACAAATATGTAAATATAAAAGAAAAAATTGAAATTATTCTTTCTTCTTTGTATCCAAAAAATGAAGAATCATTCAACTTTATCTTTTGAAGAATAATTTCATTCTATTTTAATATCATTCTATATATCATACTTCAAACTATTTTATTGTATTTTAAGATTCTTTCATCGATCTTTTAATTATCATTTTTCTCTCTTTCATTACTTTTTAGTTTCATAACAGATCTAAAAAATTGAAGAACCATTTCAACTTCATCATTTGAAGAATAATTTCGTTCCATTTTAATATCATTCTATTTCATCATTTTACAAACTATTTTATTGTAAGGTTGTCTTTTAATATTCTTAATTCATCTATCTTTTATTTATCATTTTTCTCTCTTTCATTACTTTTAAATTTCATTACAAACATTTCCATTCTAAAAAATTTTAACTCCTAAATCAAACTAGTAATAAATGAAATATGAATGGCGTTCCGGAAGACCTAGGATGCTGACACCATTCGATTTAACTAATGCTTAAAAGAAAAAAAAAACTAAAAAAAAGAAGAGCATTTTTTGTAGGGAAATCAGTGGCTTGAAGCAAAATAAACCACAAAGTTAATCTGAAGAAGCAAGCAAAGAATTGTTTCCCAATTAATACTTTTTTTTGTCAAATTCTAAAACCTATTTCTTCTCCTTCCCCCACCCTCCCTCTCTAAATCCTTCCGTCCTTCCTTCCTTCATCAGATTACGATTTCACCCCCCCATTACTCTCAAACCACGGCCCATCATGAAGCCGTCGACGAATAACCTCAATCTCAATCCCAAAGCCCTAGATTCCACCCACATGCTCGTCATGGGCCTCGAATTCTCCCACGAACCGACCGTTGACCTAATTCGGAATTGCGATCTTCCGCCGCCGCAGAAGCTATTCATGGCGAGGGTCGGAGGCATGGAGGAGAAATTGGAGGTCCTGAAGGCTCTGAGACTGTCGCAAACGCGGGCGAGAGAGGCAGAGAGAAAGGCGGCGAAATTGATGGAGGAGAGGGATCGTATGAGTAGGGCTTTCGAAGAGGAGGCCAGATTGATTTACTTTTACCGTCAGTGGGTGAAATTGCTGGAGCTTCAGCTTCTGGTTTCCAAGTTGCAGAGAAGCCAAGAGGAGGAGGAAGAAGAAGAAGAAGAAGAAGAAGAAGCAGGGGAACACGATGGCGTTGGTGGAGGCTTCAAATGGGTTTGGGCTTTCGCAATTTGCTTCAGTGTTGTTGGACTGGGCTTTCTCTTGGGCTACACATGTAATGTTGAAGATGAAGCCTGACTATATTTACCTTTTTGCCCTTCCTTTTTTTTTTTTTTTTTTTTTTTCAACCGTGTATTCTATTAGGATTTTTTTTTCCCTTGGTTAGGTAAATCAATTCTAACTTTATACTCTCAATTTCGGCAAATTAGACACTTTTTTTTTTTAAATAATGTGCTATAAAAATCAATATCCCCTATTAGTCAAGTTCTTATTTTATGAAAAATATTTGGTACTTAGAGCATTATCGTCGTTAGACTATTAATTTGTATAGGTATTGAATCTTTAACTTTTCAGGTGAATTTAGGCCTTTTATCGTAGGGACTGGGGAGCAAGTGCTCACTTTTTTTTCTTTTTTTTTTTTTTTTTTTACTTATTTGACTTTGTGATTAAGTTTAGGTATTTTTCGTGAATGGATTTCAACATTTTTGTTGCTTAATTTTGAATTTTGTGAGTTGAATTCTTTTATAATTTATTAGTTAGTTCAAGAGCAATGTTAAGAAGGGTTAATCTCTTCAAGTATTCAAGTATAGGATACAATTGGATGAAATTTAAAAGCTTAATTATCCAT
This sequence comes from Telfairia occidentalis, assembly GCA_026257165.2. Taxonomy (NCBI): domain Eukaryota; kingdom Viridiplantae; phylum Streptophyta; class Magnoliopsida; order Cucurbitales; family Cucurbitaceae; genus Telfairia; species Telfairia occidentalis. The sequence goes on along the minus strand of JAOANK020000066.1, from coordinate 2,824,809 downwards.
ACTACATCTATACTTCGTCCTTTGTTTAAAAAAATTTCTTATTTTACTTCAAAAAAAAAAACATCTTTTTTCAAAAGTTGCTATAATACCCTACACTTTTACCAAATGTTTTAAAAATGCCTTTAAAATAAATTTCATTAGATATTTGACATAAAGTTGATATGATTGATTGATGTTTGATTACGCAGATATAAAATGGCCTACCAACATAACTACAAACATGCAACATCTTAAGATTGATGTGAAGCTTTGAAAATATTTTTAAAAATCAAAATCAACATTTAAAAATGTAGATTGATGTAAAGCTTTAAAATTTTTTAAAAATCAAAATCAACATTAAAGAAAAAAAGCTTGCCACGTAAATTGTTTTAGTCCACATAATTCATATATTAGTGACTACATCAACTTTTTGTCAAAAATTCTTGAAGAGTATTTTTAAAACATTTAACAAAATGGAGAGTATTATTGCAACTTTTGAAGAATGATAAATATTTTTGGAACAAAGTACAAAGGTATTTTTTATAATTAGGTCAAATTTAAAATTAATTTATTGGGTTAAAAATATCTAGGTTCTCTGTACTAACCTATAATCCTTTAGCAGTACTACAGAAGTTATAATTAATATACAAAGCTAAACCACTAAATAGAGAATAACGTGCAAATCAAGTTGATGCCTAAAAAAAAAAGTGCAAAGCAAGAAAACAAGTTGGAAACCAAATTAATAATTAACGTTAGAAAAACTATATAATAATTTACAAATTTTATATTACTTGAAATACAAAGGGCAAAATGCCTGGCTACATATATTTTATAATTATATACATGATATCATACAAATACCTCATCATGCTATTTGACTCGGCATGTGTAAAATGGAAACCTCTGTATTATTTACCCCTAAGAACCTAACAATTCATTTATACCTTAATTAACTGACAAAACTAAAAGGTTCAAACGATGGCCATATGAATGCTCCTCAAATGGCCATAGCATTCATCACTGCTACCAAAATACTCCAAACAGACCCAACAAATATGCCTTCCACACTTACATTCAATGTGGTTGCAACCGTCTACCTTCTCGATCGTGTACCTGCAAACAGGGCAGTTCTTGACGTTCTCTTTGTCCTTGCGCCACTCGTTCAGCGACGAATCTGGGTCGTCTTTATACGCACGGTACTGTTTGCACGATACAGAAGAATGATACTCCAAATGGCACCTAGTACAAGTTTCTGAGTAGCATGCCCCACACATGAATCGTTCCCCAGACGTCTTGGGGCTGGCCACTTGGTAAACCGAGGGGCAGTCGGGAGATGGGCAAAACCTATAGGTGCCGTCACTGGAAGCAACAAAAGCTCCCAACGAAGCTCGAAACAGTTCCTCCAGCTTCTCACTCGACAACAGAGATCTCATATCTGCAAGTAAAATGGGAGACCGGCATGTCTGTTTGGCACAACATACAGGGAAGCTTCCCTGATTTTTTATGGCGGACTCGAACTGCTCCACAAGGCATTGTCGGCAAAAATGGTGTCCACAGGCTTCAAGTTCAAACCTGTCGTCTTCAATGTCACATAAGCAAATTGGACAAGCATCTGCGTCATCGGACCTCTCGGCTGAACCACCAAGCTCATAAATGATGGCTTCAACTTCCTGCTTCAAATCTTTACTACCATGAACAGATAAAATATGATGCCGAGTATTTAGAGTAAATCCAGCCCCGGGAAACTTCTGTTTAAGACCGTTGAGATCGGGGCCAAACTTCTCAACCACTGCCTTCAAGAGATTGGGAGGCAGAGATTTGCCTCGGAGGTGAATCTCAAGTTGCTTGCTCTCATGAAGTGTCTGGAGGGATTGAATCAACTTCTGCTCAGCTTTGGCTATCTTCACAGAATCACCGAAAACTCGTAAACTAAGTCTCTGCCTGTCAAAGAGAATGTAGACTCCATTTTCCCGCTGTAGCGAATTTATTAGATCAAAGCCATCTCTAGAGGACAGATGCTGTAGAACAGTAGGAGTCATGCTAGCATGATCTATAATCTTCCCTCTCAAAAGTTCTTCCACTGGTCGTCTCAGCTCAGCTACCGTTTTTGTAGCATTGGCAGATAGCTTCACCCGGTAGGAACCATTGAAGTTTTGGGAAAGAGTGCATTCCACACCTGGTTAAAATGAAGATTCAACATTATCAGGATCTGGCCAAAACCAAGCTATCATCTTTAATCTTGAATCAGGGTTGCTTTGCTCATCGTTATGATAAATGCAGAAATTAAAAGCAGGGGGTGTTGCTAAAATGCAAATCTGCGACAAATAAACCTCATCAATGTCTAATATAGCATAACTAACAAAATGGCATGCCAACTTGGATGTAGATTACCAAGACTTTTATGAGTATTATATGTTAAAGGACCCTTGTCATAGATATAAGCACTACAATCTTGATGCTAAGATTTGATAGAAAATTGACCAACAGTTTGAAAGTAGTTCAGAAATAAAGAATATGAGTATATATACAGAAAAAGACAGGAAAAAACTATCCATAATCTAGCATTAAAAAAAGACAGAAGATTTAATAGAGAAAATACCATCTATCCTCCTGAAGCTTGCAAGTAAAGAATTCAGTTCATATTTTATCACTCTATATATGGGGATAGTACAGGATAAAGTGCTATGAAATAGCTGCTGGCACTTTATCTTCTGCCATGGAAAACATACAGACAGTGCTTTTCCTTCCAAATGCTCCAAAGCTCTTGCTGCCTCCAAGTGCAATCTTCCATCAAAAGTTATTGAAGCTCTCATGAAAAAATCCTTGGGTTGAGGTGGAAAAACTTGAACATGGCAACACTTGACATGAGGGTTCGATCTAGGCATAAACGGAGAAATTTCTTTCAGGAGAGCTTCTTCACAAGTATTAACTGGAGGATTGTCGACAGTATTTCCCCGAACCAGAAAAAAATCCAAAATTTTCCTGTCAGTGGCAGACCTCAAAACATTTAAAATATCATCTTCAGAAAGGTCTTTGTCAATTCCACTGAGAGCCACACAGTCATTGTACTTTATGCTAGGTTCGGAACGTAAGAATCTTCCTCCAATCAGTAGGTTAGAGAAATCATTAACAATAAAACCAACATCATAAATGTTACATTTAACAATTGCAAATCCTTTGCTCAACCTACGAGGCCAACAGACTTTAGCTTTGACAGGAGGAAAAGAGAATAGTTTATTATCACATCCAGCAGTTATCTGCGAAGGAATTATCTTCACCAAGGATCCACAAAAAGAATCACAGTTGAGCTCAGAAGCTTTTTCAGCTGCCTCTGGAGTAAGAAATGTTATTCTATGCCCTCTTTCTTTGTCATCATCATCTTGCCCAGAACTTGAAACTTTGTGAACAGCACAAATAGTACCACAGACAGACTTCTCAAGAGACATAAAAAGCTCCTTATCATCATTGGGATCCAAATTGGAATGAAATACATCAACAGTCAAATATCTCTTCTCGAGCTCCAGATGTCTTATTTTAGCACCAGCACCGAACAAAGCAACAGGAGGTGAGCCACCATTTCCATGATACAAGCATTTCTCCGTGCATTCATTCCACAAATACTTCCTTTCATACTCCAAAGTATCGTTTACATAATGATACACCTTATCCATGTTTGCTGATCTTGCAAACAACAAAATCTCATTCTGATTAATGTTTACTTCAATGCCTATGCACTCGTCATTGAAAACTTTTCGAACATGTGATGTAAGAGAAAGAAGATTACTGTTGCCTTTCCCACAAACCCTTTTAAGCATAGTTTTACCAAATCCACTAAAAACTCGCCGTTCCAGCCTATGTTTCTCCAGATGAGAAATGTCAAACAAGGGAAGAGGGGAAAGGGTAGACAAAGCATCTACATCAAAAGCAGTTACACATACCAAATAATCACTAGTAATTGACAAAATTTCACCAAACACCACCCATCTAGGCCTCTCACCAAATATTAGCAAAGAACATGAAGGATGTAGCTGAACATGCTGTCCAGTCATTGCCACTTCATAACCCAGTCGATCATAACCAGTAAACATGGCCACATTTTCAGCAAGAGAAGCAAGTATACACTTTTTAAGATTTCTATCATGGTCTGTAGACTTCAGGGGACTCCAAAGCCAATAACTTGGGATGATAATGTTTAGTTCTAGTTTGAGACAACGTTCCAATTCCACGATAGCATCTTGGCATCTTCTCATAGTTTTCGCATTAATGCTGTTCTCCCAACACCATTTGTTTTTCCTCTCCCTAGGCAAAACTTCATATTGTTTATAAACTGAGAGAAGAGTAAAAAGATCACCATCAGGGTGGCAAAATTGAACCTTCTGGCAATCAGATTTCAATTTATCTTCAACCTTACCAACTCGGCAAAATACACTACTCGCATTTGTCATTAAAACAGCAAGAACAACACCCTCTCTACGTACACGACAATCAAAGCAACCAAGAATCAACTTGCCAAGGCGTGGCTCAATGCCCAACTTTACTAAGTTACAACCTTGATTTGTTAATTCATAAACATTGCTATTCAGCGTAATAGCGCCCAATTGAACAAGATTCCTGATAGCCATGTCAACAGCTTCAGCACTAGGAGCATCCACAAAGTCAAAATCATCCACATTCTTTACACCCAAGGCAAGAATTCTCAATATTGCAACACCCAGATGAACCTTACGAATCTCAGGTTCGTGATTAGGAGACATTAACTCAAACTCAGACTCTGTGTACAGCCTATAGCACCTCCCAGGTTCTGTTCTACCAGCACGACCAGCTCGTTGATTAGCAGAACTCTGGCTGGTTCTGCTGACTTTAAGAATATTCATACCACTTCTGGGTTCAAATTTGCTATCTTTAACCCAACCAGGATCTATAACATACTTAACCCCAGGAATTGTCAATGATGTCTCTGCAAGATTTGTGGCAAAAATAACCTTTCTCTTTCCAGGATGGTCTTGGAAAACACGAAGTTGCTCATCAAAGGATAGCTTACCATGAAATGCCAAGGGAACTGTACCAAGAGCATGAAAGTTTTCGCATGCCCATTCTACTTCCATCTGAGAAGTCAAAAAGGCAAGAATTGCCCCTCCCTTTTCTTGTCTGTGAATCTCAGATGCCATTCTTACAACATCCGTAACATATGAAGCAACAATGCAAGAACCAGAAGCACCTTCATCAGAAGAGGGAACATATCTAATATCAACAGGAAAGTTTCTACCAGGAACATGAAAAATTCCACAATCAAAAAAGTACTTTGATAGTTGATCTGCATTGGCTGTTGCAGACATGATAATAAGATGCAAGTCAATCCTCACCATGAGTAGACTCTTGAGTAATGCCAAAAGGAGATCAGTATTCAAACTTCTTTCGTGAGCCTCATCAATTAGAATGCAGGAAACATCAGAAAGCTTCTTATCATTCATGTAGTGCTGCAGTAAACAGTGGTCCGTCGTGTATATTATCTTAGATTTGAACTGTTGAGCAGATGAAAATGATGGATAACAGCTTATATAATCATCTTCATAACACCCACGACTTTCTTCCCCCACCCGATGTGCAAGGGAGACAGCAGATATCTTGCGAGGCTGTGTACACACAATCGACTTCGAAGAAAAAAGTCTCGAATCAGCAAGAAATTGAACCAACTGTGTGCTCTTTCCTGAACCAGTCTCTCCAATCAATACCATTACCTACATAAAAATAATTGTACATAACTAAATGATGTACAGTACGTATGAATTAACTAAGATTCAGAAGTTACTTGAGAATCACACTCATTATAAATGAAAGGATAATCAGAAGACCTTCATTACTCCAATTCCATACAGAAACTAAATTGGGTACGAATATTGCAATCCAGGCAGTTCACAATGTTTGCTCATCAAGCCATTGTTTAAGAAAGTTAGGGTATTTCAAAGAGTTATCTCCATATAACCATGAAGGGGCAAGTTCATAAGCTGACTTGAGACATTAAATCAATATACTGTGAGTAGCATCTCCAGAGGAAGATGAGCTGTATATTTCTTTCATGTAAAGAATAAAATTATTTTCCAAACTGTCTGTAGCACATCTATATCTTATCCAATACTCGTGATGCACAAGGCCTGTGATTGTGATCAATACGAGTCTTCAATAATTTTAAGTGTATTTTCATATAATATACATACCAGTTACAGTTTCAATCGGAACCTAAGTATTAATCACAATCCCAACGGTGGCTTTATTTTTGTAACAATGGTGGCATTTGCATATGCAATGTTCAATAGACTTGGTAAACTACAGCTCTCTACCTCCAACAACTAACGGCAATCAAAAAAATACAGAGGATTAAAATTTCAGGGTGAAAATAAAATAAAATAAAATCAAAACCTGTTGACTGTGAATTTGCCGAAGGATTTCCTGGCGGCAAGAATACATAGGCAAACCATCCTCAAGTCTGCGGCATTCTCTCAAAATCAAACCATGAATCCGGTTCCAGTTGAGTGTGCTATCAAATCTAAACACTTCCACGTCCTCGCTATCAGATACTTCCAGCTTCTTCCCTTCCACATAATCCAGAATGCAACGCATAGCAGACTTAAACTCCTCCATCTTCCTCATCATTGACTCCTTCTCAACATGAAGCCCCATCTTCTTCTCACTGAGTTCAAAGTGAGTGGCAATTCGAAGGGGCTTCCGAAGGGTATCCGAAATTCGATCAATATCAACCATAACAAGATCGCGTTTCTTTTCCAAATCTTGCACCTTTTGGCCATCCAGGAGACGCTTGATACGGTCAGCAAAAAGGCTTCGAAGTCGGTCATGGAGTTCGTCGACATCAGAGGGCACAGTGATCTTAGGTTTGAGAATGGGAGTGAAATCATGAAGGCCATCGAGGCGTAGTTCCCAGAAGCTCACCATAGCCTCAAGGGCACAAACCCACTGCTTGAAAAACAAAACCGCAGCAACAGGACCGGGCGGCAGGACAATAAAGTTGTCCGGGTTCGAGTTGCATTTTGCTATTAAAAGCTCAACAGAAGTTTTCAGAACGCCGCGGTGGTCCAAGACGAGGTCAATAACAAAATTGGCGCGGTTTGGGGAAGTTCGTTGGGCAGAATAATTATGAAATTTGACAGGAAAGTCGGGCCTTTGGGCATTCAGAGAACGCGGCAGGGACTGTAAATTCGAAGGCCGATTACATCTGTGAGAAGAATCCGGTGGCCTAAAGGCGGTGGAGGAAGAAGATTTCATAGTGGCATCGAACAGGGACTGAGAAAACCCTAAAGTAGAGGGAGAGATAGGATTTTGAGGAAAAGAAGAGTTTTTTTTTTTTAAGATGATAGAAAAACAAACAAACAAACAAACCTGCTGAAGTTCGTAGCTGAGAGTTTGATTTGAGTTTGTGTTGGACGATGATTCTGCCTTCTTCTTCTTCTTCTTCTTCTTATTCCAACTGAAGACTTGAGTCTTTGAACGCTGACTGTGTTTCACGTTCTAATAGAAACAAATTAAAAATTAGGAAAGCAATTCTTTCTTCTCCTACCAACCTTCCATCAATTTTAAAATGCAACTTTTTTCTTCTTATACATAATTATTTTAAATGATTTTTAGAACTTAGAAGAACCAAACCAATGCGCCCTTCCACATAAAATTACATTATAATCAATAGATAAATACACGATTCCCTTTTACATCCAAATTAATGCGCCCTTTCACATTTTATTATAATTATTATTAAATATATAAAAGGATCTACAATGTTTAAAGGCCAGTTTTCACTTTATTGTTTTTCTCAATTACAAATTTAGTCTTAAACTTTTAGATTTGATATTAAATAGATCCCTAAATTTTAAAATATATTAAATAGGTTTATGTCTAATAGATTCATTAGTTTTAAAAATTTTGGATATGTCGAGAACTTATTAAATATAAATTTGAAAGTTTATGAGAATGTTATCATTTTAAAGTTCATGAATTTATTAGATACAAAATTAAAAGGTCATATATTTATTTCACATCTTTTAAAGTTTAGGGTCCAATTTGACACGGACCTAAAAGTTGAGAAATTAAATTTGTAATTTAACTGCATGAAATTATTCTCGTAGTTAATTTTATTACAAATCTATATGCTCTATTGATTCTTGAATATTTATAATTAGGCTAAATCACAATTTTGGTCCTTCAAATTATGTTTAATAGGTCCTTAAATTTTAGAATGTGTTTAATAAGTTCATAAACTTTCAATGTTAGTCTAATAGGTATTTGAACTTTAAAAAAATAAATAATAAATTCTTAAATTTTTCAATTTTATATTCAATAGGTTGTTTTTACATTCTCAATTTTGCATTTAATAGATCTTTAATCTACAAGACATTTGGATAATTAATCTTAAAATGATATGCATCAATATCAACCCATCAACCTCAAAAAAGCTCACATATTATTACTTGCGTGACAAACAAAGTTACGCATAGACCAATCATTTTAACTCTTAATTAAAGTAAATGTCTATACTTAATACTTTAATAAATTGTAAGTTCAAAAATACTCACCTCACATATGATATAATAATATTTTTATTATAAAAAATAAAAACAAAAACGGTCTTTTGTAGTGTTAGACATACATTAGTTTAATGTCTAACCTAATTTTATGCTCTTTTTTTTTTTAATTCAATATGGGTAGATATAAAGATTTGAACTTTTGAACTTTTTAGAATATATACCTTAATTAGTTGAATTAAATATGCTCAGGTTGGAATGCTATTAGTTATTACATCATTTCCAATCAACATTCATCAATGTATCATATCAATATTTAAATAATGATGTTAATAGCAAGTACTTGTCAGAATGAAAATCGAAAATTAATTAATAGACACAAATTTAGGAATTAAATATATGAGCCCAACAGAGCATAGCTCAATTGATTAAAAATATATTTTCCTAATAAAAAGTTTAATTCACATGTTGTTGAATTTATATATGTATATATAATTAATATTCCATATATTTTAATCCAAAGATATCCGACGATATATGCACCTCCTAGGGAAATG
>JAOANK020000066.1:2754342-2771994 GCA_026257165.2 Telfairia occidentalis | reverse complement strand
TTAGGACACCATTCCCAACACCAAGTATGTTTGAAACACATGTAACCTGAACAAATAAACCAAATAGAAGTACGAGTTGGTGTCAAACCGAACATAGTTAAATTGGTTAAAAACATATTTTTCTGATCAAGAGGTCATGAGTTCGAATCCCTCATCCCATGTGCTATTGAACTCAAAAAGTACTAGTTGGTTGGTGATTTTTTTAGTTATCTTTTGATCTAGAAAATTTTCCATATTATTGATATCACTTTTTTTAAAATTAAAACAATAGGCTAAATTATATAAAATACTCCGAGCTTTGTAATTTGTTTCAAAAATATATTTATATTTTTAATAGTTTTAATATTATCGTTGAATTTTACTCAACGTTTCAAAACTACCATTTAATTAAAATTATGTTCAAAACTTAATCGGCCAATAAACTATAAAATTTAAGAGTATTTTATATAATTTAGCTAAAACCATGCATTACTCTTTTTATTCCTATAATTGATAAAATTCTTGCCGGCGTCGATGGCATAGACTGATCATTTATCGCTTATGTATACACATCCTGAGATTCACATGTTCCAATTTGCAAGCACGCTAAACTAGGGACGTGTACGCGTGGCATAAAGGTGACGATATCTTTTGAATATATATATATATATATATTGTTTTTCTTGAATTCAACCATGTGAAAATTGAACACACCACATTTTTTTTTAGTTAAAAATATATATTTTAATTAATTGAATTATATTCGATTGAGTAGAAAAAATAAAATCTAATGTAGCACTTAAGACAATTAAAATTCAATCATATGGTTAGTAAAAAATTGATTTATGACATATTTGAAAGTAATTTTAGCAAGAGTGTTTTTTTTTTAAGATTTTATTATAAGTGATTTTCATTTAATCATTTTGATGTTTTTAAAATTGATTTTTATATAATTAAAAATAATTTTAACCAAATGAAGTAATTTTTAATTTTTTAAAAATCATTTCTCTCTCGTTACTTATCATCATTTAAAATCCAAAATCACTCTCAAACATATCCTTAATTTATAAAAATAGTTCAATGTATTACACACCACAATTGCATTGTCTACCATTAGAAGATAATAGTTTAAAAAATAAATAGTTATCAAAATTTTAATAATGAAATATAGAAAGATATGTATGTATCAAAATAGAGTCAAATATTGTTCAAACCTACGTAGTTCCAATATATGCTCACACCAACATACACTCATTTAAAACCTATGTAGCTTTCACGTGACACTCATATGAACTACGATAAAAAATTCAAATAAATTCTAAACAAAATTAGACATGAAAGCTTTGCATGTCAATAAATCCTAAATAAGTTATTGAGAAAAGAATGTGTAGGGGTAGAACTATCTTAATTATATAATTAATAAATGAATGCTAAAGTTAGCGATGAAAGATAATTATTCTTAATGTACAATAACCTACAATTTCAGTCCCAAGTCGTGGGTTTGAATTTCCCTTCTCACATATATTCTTGAACTAAAAAAAAAACGCACAATTTCAAAATTGATTATCCACAAACCATTATATACTACATACATGAGCTATTTTTGTTTAAATTGATAACTCATATCTATATAGTGATTATTTTTCAAAAACTACTTGTCCCACACAACTTCTCTAGTACATGGTGTTTGGAATTTGATCCATAATATCCAATCCATATGCCAACAGGGGGAAGTCAATATATTTTCATAGAAGGGACAAATTTTTAAACTATCATTTTTTTCAATGCAACAACAATGTGGGGTGGATGATTCAAACGCATGATCTCCTAGTAAAAAATACATGCCTTAACCATTTAAGCTATAATTATTATCTTTATATATACAATATTTCAACTATTTTAAGATTGTAGGAGATAAATTAGAAAGAAAAGAAAAGAAAATAACAAAAGACAAGAAAAGAAGAGAACAAAATTTATTGAGTTCAACAATTTGTGAGGTGGGGAGTTTAAAACCTATGACATTTTAGTCAAAAAAATATATTTTTAACCAAGTTATGTTTAGTTTGACCAAAACGAAACTAACTGAAAAGTTCAATAATCAAAATTAACATTTTGAAAGCTTAAATACTAAATTAAAATAAAATTAAAAGTTATAATATCAAAATGAAATTTAGCCCTAAAATTTATCATAACATCATCTCATTTAACACACATATTATCAATACACATCAAGGAAGTTGGGAATTTTTCTGAAAAAAAAAAGGTAGTTGGGAAGTTTTGGTAAAGGAAAAGGCAAATAAAGGAAGAGTACAGGGCACTAAAAGGGCGTAAAGGGATATTTTAGTAAAAAAAAAGAGTCAGAAGCGTAAATATCTCAAGGGGGCATTTATAATCAAAGGACCCACAATTTTTTATATTACATGCGTAAAAGTTTAGTCCATCTAAGCTTAAAATTTCAACAATAATATCATAATTGTCAAATTCAGCATTATTTAATTCGTTAAAAACATATATTTGATTAGAATTCAAATCTCCTACACCCATAAGTTGTTAACTAAAAAAAATATAATCAATAATTTAATATTTTGAACATAATTTTAATTGATTAATACATATCCTTTCGATTAAAGTATTAAGGTTCGAATATCGTTCTAAATACGACTGAACAAAAAAAAAACCTAAAACAAAAAATAACTTTAAGGACGCTGTTTTTTTTTTTTTTTTTTTTTTTTTTGACGTAAAGGACGCTGTTAAATTGATCTGAAGATCATTAAATTTTTTACCGTAAAAAAATCCAGATCATGAGAATAGAGATAATTTATTTAAAATATAATTTAAAAAATCGATGGTTTTTTAAATATGATTTACAATTATTTCCCAACAAACTTGTCAATTGATAATCACAATAGTACATAATAACTACATATAAATGTCGTGAAATCTACTTTCGCGTGGAGAAGAAAACCCGAATTGAATGGGGCTGGGGATGTTTCTAGGAAGTAGGATTTGGAGCAAACTGAACTGGTTGAAGCCATTACGGTAAGGGGTTTTAGTCTTTAGAACTTAGAAGCAATAATTCAGAGGCGAAAATGGTGGCGAGTTCTTTAGGACGAAAGAAAGGATGACGACGACGACGACGACGCATTGAAGTGTTGATGCAGAAGCTAACAGGCGCTTGAACAAGCAGCCAGGTCAAGATTAGGACGGCTTGCTCCAAATTTGGGAAAGAAATTGCTTTCCGCTGACTCGCTTTGAGGTTTTCCGGCGATTTTTGGCGTGTAAAGGATATCAGAAATTTCAATAAGGTCAGTATCAGTTAACAGCCTCCTTTGATTAGAAGTTATTTATATATGCGTGTACATAGTTTAGACATTTAGACGCAGAGGCCATAGGAGGAGGAGAGGGAAGGAAGTGGAAGTGGGATAGATGTCAGATGGGAACTCCTTCATATTTTTCGTTTTTTTTTCCATCTCCTTTTAGATTCAGAGAGGGGCAGAGATATATAGAAAGTTTGAATTTCTCCCGAGGCGAGTAGATGTGTTAAACAGCTAAAACTAATGGGTGTATGATCAAACTTTAACCGTAGTTATTAGCCAAAGGTAGAAGAAACGAATCTCAATTATACATGAGTAAAGAAAAATTCAAATTAAGATTATGAGAGACGGGTAATTTTTACTTTACCCTATTCATACATACCATTTATTTTGAAACACGTGTTTATGTTCTTATGGATTGGATTACTACTGTATCCATGACGGACTAGGATATTCGTATCGTGAATGAAGAAGGGAATTATAATGGTAGGACTGCGAATTTAGAATTTCCCTTTTAGTTATCAAGCTAATTTCCAGCGTTTGACGTCATTAGAAATTTTTATATGGTATTGTGGTGAGCAGTTCAAGTTCAAATCGCATTCTTATTTTTTTTTGTTCTCCTCTTTAGAAGGTTTTAGTTCGGTGTTGAGCTCATTAGATAAAATGAAAGCCTAATCCAAATCCAACATGTGAATGGGCCAAAATCACAATGATATGATGACTAAATTAGCATTTATAACAGTGAGACACCTTCTCAATTACTAGTCCTTTACAATATTTGGACTTACTTAGTTTTAGTCTGTATGGTTTGGATTTAATCTAAAAATACAATTGCTATACATTTTACCTCCCATACCACGCTCATCTCACTCCTCCCCAACCGCCCAAACCAAACAAAAAAGAAAAAAAGGGAAAAGGTAAAGAAAGAAATAATAGGAAAAAGTTAGAGCAATGGATGACAACACAATGGTGAATAATCTGGCTTATTTTCTTTGACTTGTCTTTGGATTATGAATCTATGATGAATTTTACTGTATTTATATGTACTTCATGTATGATCCATCTTTCTCCATGTGCTTAATCTGTTCAAATGTGGCTTTTGCATGTATTGTGAGACTATCACTTGTTTCATATAAAAAAGGAAAGAAAAATGTCTCATGAGATTGTCTATAACACATTAACACTTAACCACCATGGATTGATTCCTCGAAGAGGCAAATAACAAATCTTAACGTCTTTAAATTCATAGGTTCAAATCATAGTGGTCAACTTATTTAGTTAGGACATAATACTCTACACCCTAAATATTGTAGGGTCAAGTAGTTATTTTGTAGAATTGGTTGAGATATGTGCAAGCTAGCCAAATACTCATGATCATCCAAAAGTTTAAAAATTGTCCGCTACATTTTCTTCTACAAATGGACATTTATATATAGTAATTATTCTCGATAAACTTCCCACTTCCCACTTCTCTCTCTTTAGGATCTCTTTGAAAGATAAGTCTGTTTACTTTTGTGTAATTTTGACCTTGTACATATCATGGTCAATTGGGACTTATATTTCAGCTCTCTCTCTTTGTGTGTATGGTCTATCTTTATGAATATAATTATCAGTTTCATATAAAAATAAAAGTCTACATGCTTTCTGATTCATTGTGTGGCAATCATTGATCGATTAGTTTGAATTATCTCCTTATTTTGAAGTTTAGTAAGATATGTCCATTGTTGATAGTAACTCAGTGGAGGAAGGTTGATTTTCAAAGATGCCATCTCTTCAGTTGTTGCATTTAACCAAGCATCGTGACAATATCCTTGCTTCAAGGAGGTAACACTGGTTTCACTACTTCCCTGTATTGTGAATCTGTTTTACTACTGAGTTTATTTTATTATTTTGGTTCTTCGGTACGTTTTGTTCTCTTATTAGCTCTCATTTATGGTATTTGTCCATTCTCTTGTCTATGGAAGAAAAAGGATATTTTTGTCGGGAATTTGTTTCTTAAACTGTCTGCAATTGTTTCACCAAAGGTGATTTTCAACTGTGTGCCTTAACATTCCACTATTTCAACTGTAAAAGCATAGAGATAAAGGTCTAAATTTCAGAATATTGTTATATTTATGACAATGTAGTGGAGGTGAATGTGAACTATTGAATGGGAATATGTTGTGTTCATAGCAGGAAATTGTTGTTGGTACTTCTGTAGTATGCTTCGTAATTGCTGTAATAATCAATATTTAATACGTCGATGAAGTTTAAGGCAGTCTATGAACTTCCTTCTGTATTGAGATATTTAGTAATCTAGTCGCAAACTGTGTAAGTTTATGTTAATTTGTAGGTCAGCAAATTTTATAATCCCTTGATATTTCTTATGATGTTTGAAGTTAATAATCAATATCCACTTTGGGAGGGGGTTCCATCCACCCCCTGCCCCTAGGCTGTTCTTTCTGCCTCCTAAATAGTATTCAAGTTTCTAATAAAAAAAAAGGAAAAAGAAAAAAAAAGAAAAAAAAAGAAAAATCAATATCTACTTCTCTTCTCATAATGTATATATTGTTTTAAATGCACTAATCCCAACACGTTACTTGTTATGGAATTTAATTCACTCGGCTTTCCTTGTAGCCATAGTTACTATTTGAACTTCGGAAATGGTTGAGCTATGAATGAACTGTCATTTCTTCTTGATAGGAAAACTCTGCTATTTGCTACTGGCGTTGTTCTTGTTGGTGGGACTGCTGCATATTTGCAATCACGGTGCAGGAAGAAAAAATCTTCATCTTTTGAATATTACAATGGGCTTAATAGTAATGAAGAGAGATCTAAAAAATTGGCAACCGAAGGGAGTAAGATCGAGAAAAGCACGCAGAAGAGTGGTGGACTGAAGTCACTTCATGCACTTGCCGCAATTCTGTTGTCTAAGATGGGCAAACAGGGTGGCAAGGATCTTTTATCTTTACTGGGTATAGTGGTAAGCTCCCAAGTTATACATATTCATGTGAATTGATGACATATTGTTAATCTGTCTTTTCTTTTCCTTGTGCGTGTGTGTGAATTCTTCTTAGAGTGACATACATCAAACTTATGTAACCTGTATTCTGATGAATCATTGAGTCGAAGGCAAGACAAATATTTCCATCTCTCTCTCGCGTACATGTAAAAAAAGAGAAGGAAACTTCAGATACTTTTCAGTAAAATAAAGTTTTAGGTTCAAATATGTTGAGCAAATATGGCTTGGATCACGATGTTTGGTTCACAGCTAATCACATGGAAATGAGAAGAAATTGGTTCTGTAGGTTTGTGCCAATTATTCACCTTAAAGGTTGGATGGGAGAGATACAAGCTTTTGGAGTCATGGTTTGGCTGAGTACGAACCTCTTAAATCCATTTCCCCTAGATCTATTAAATCTGTATTGAAATGGAGGAAAAGGTACGATTTGTGGAATGCATAGACTAGGCAATGGAATCTCAACTTACTCCTTTTTATGGTATTCTAAATCATCACAGTTTTTTTTTGATAAGATAAATCATCAGAGTTTGAAAGGACTCAAATGTTAAGAATATTATTAGGATGAATATCAGAAATATTATTAGGATGCCAGGAGCATATTAGTCACTACTCAGTAGGCTTGTTAAGGAAAAGTGGTTGTAAATAGAGTGGGTTGGGGGAGTTAGTGGTAGGCCATTCCCAAAAAATGTCTGTGGGAGAGTCTAGGCCTCTCAAAGTGGATGAGATATGGTAATTTTCCTTCTTAACCCCAGCATTTATTTCCATTTTGAATTCTTGTTCCTATAACCAAATTGCTTAAAATGGATGTTATTTGTTTGTTTGTTTGTTTTTTTTTTTTGGAGGATATCATGAGTATTTGAGCCAATTTATGCACATTTTAAGTTATCTCACGGGACATTTCATACACGATCCTACAACACTTGGTTGTCTAGAAACGTATAGAATTTTATCTTATGTAGGTGGTCACCATGAAAATGGATGTTGGAATTTGGAAATTGTTCTTGTGGTTCTTTCTTCTCCAACCCTACCTCATGAATAAAATGCAGATTATGCATTGGGAGACTTTTATGTGCATATGGGCTTTTGATATAATGAAGAAATTAGATTATCTTTGTTTTTTTTTTTTACTGGAATTTGGTGCTGAGGTTCTAATACAGCAGATGTGGTGTAAAACATACATCCCAGCCTCAAGTTCTTTTCGAGCATGTGCTTCCTATGCAGAAAGGAATGAAAACATAAAACCACCTTGTCTACATTGCTTTGAACTCAACCACCTACCTAGGATATTAAAAATCCATTGAGTTTCTTGACAACAAAATATTGTAGGATAAAGTTGTCCCGTAAAATTAGTTGAGGTGTGTGCCAAGATACTTGTGTTCTTATGAATTTTTTTATGATGCCTGATCTGTATAATATCTGTTGGAAACACTCTTTTGTGGTGGTGTTATGAGTTCATCTTGTATTTATCTCTCTTGCAGGTATTACGAACTGCTCTGAGCAATAGACTAGCAAAAGTACAAGGATTTCTTTTTCGTGCAGCATTTCTCCGACGTGTGCCATTGTTCTTACGTTTGATTTCAGAGAATCTGCTTTTATGTTTCCTTCTCTCAGCCCTTCACTCCACTTCAAAATACGTGACTGGGATCTTAAGTCTGCATTTTAGAAAAATTTTAACACGACTCATTCACACTCACTATTTTGAGGTATTTTCGGTTACAATTTGTAGAAGCAGTGCTGTTTATGAAATGTCTACTTCTTGCATTAGTTTCTGTAGATTTTATTTATTTATTTTATTTATGAGAAACTAAGCTTTTATTGATTAAAAAAAATATAAGGGTGTACAAAAAATAAGCCTCACAAAAAGAGTCCACCCGCTAACTAAGAAACAAACTCCAATACAAAAGAATAAGGCCTAACTAATAATTACAAGAGGTCGACATTACTGACCCCCTCCAAACTTCTGTTGATTTTATTAGACCAAGTGATAGTGTCCTGCATATTTTATTAATGTCTTTCTACATTAGTATCTTTATTGTATCTTTTGATGTAGGAAGTTTAACCTAAACGTGGCCACTGCCCTTGCGGGTGACTCATTTGCCATCTTATCATTGGTATTAATGGGCCATCCTTTTAAAAAGGAAAAAAAGACTCTCTGGTTAAATTTCATTAGGGCCTTCTGCATCCTCAACGACAAACAACGTAGCTATGGTAGTTTTCCTTGATACCCTCACTTTTTGGGCTCTCTCTTGGTGTTCTTTAACACCCCCTTTTTGTAATTATAGCATGAGTTCTCTTATTGCCAATTGGAAAAGTTTTTTGTAATCCTATCGGCATGGGTTTTCCCCTTTTTGTAGTCATTTCACTCAATGAAATATTTCTTGTCCAAAAAATAATTTAAAACTCTCTTTAGTATTGGAAGTCAAATGAGAGGAAACTGCATAATAATCTCGAATGCTAGATAAATCTCATACAGCAATAGGAAAAGGACAGACTAATTTGAAGTTTTGCCATATTTTGTACAACGGTTCTCTCTCATTTTGTTTCGCATGTCCATGAGCTCTCCTTATCTTGGTTGGAATCGAAGATGAAAAAATGTGGAGAAGTAGGAATGGTGCACTGGTATTACTAGGTGAGGAGGTGGAGTGAAGCAAACGGAGAATTTTTTTGAGTATTAGGATAATCCAAGAGGGAGTGCCGGTGGTGACTTTGGCGAGATTCAGATTGAAGATCTTTGGCCTTTCTATTGGCTTGGGTGGTGTGGCTAGGTTGAGGAGCATTCTAAAAGGTGGTTTTAGCAGTCCCTCGAGTAGGAAGCTATTTAGAAATTTTTGAAGTGTATAATATATATAGTTTGATGTTGGTCCCCAAGTTAAGTTTATATATGAAAGAAAAGGAGAACATAGGAAGGGAAAGAATAAGGAGGGACAGGTGGGATCCCTACAGTAGCTGACTGAGGTAGTTAGATTGTGACTGTTCATGACATTTCTTTGGATAGGAAACAGAGAATTATATTAACATGAGCCGAGATTGAAAAAAAGGGAACCAGCGGGTTATAGAAAGAATTCCTAATTAGTAATAGTTAATATTGAAAAGCTTATAATCACAAAAAGTTTTTGCTGTGAAAGAAGAGTCGAATAAGATCCCAAAGTCTTCAAAGCTAGAATGTTTTCGTATATATATATTTTTAACTTTTAATGAGAAATATTCCATCATTTCATTAATGGAGTGCTTCCCCACTAGCATTCGGAAAACACCAACTGGTGCCAAAAATACTACTCTTATCATGATATAAAAACAAGGGTAGTAGAGTTCAGTATGTGGATTGCCAAATAATGTGAATGCTGACATAAGCAAATGATGGATAGATTATGTGAAGGGAGGAGAGTTGGTGAATGAGTGAGTAATTAGTTAGGTTTTCAAATCTCTTGAATGCTCCCCTATTTGCCACAGTTTTTTTCTTGTGATTGAATGCTGGTAGACTTTTTCAGTTTTATATGGATGGAGAGAAGTACCAACAATGGAGGTTACCATCTGGAGGTGTTGGATATTGGGAAAAATAGGAAAGAAAGTTCAATCGTCCCTTTGACGAAGGATAAAAGAGGTGGGCAGGTTTCCTGGTAACGATAGAAGTATTCCTGAGAAAACTGATTCCAAGTTTTGGTCAGGTCAGTAAAAGAAAAGGCAGATCTTGTAGAAAAGGTTGAAGAGAGAATGAATGCTGCAACTTAGTATCTAAAAGTCCAAGAATCTTCAATATCAATATTTTAGATTAAGAAGGCATAACACCTTATTAATGGGTGCTATCGCCTAATAACCAACTAATTATAAAGTAATTGAACCAGACAACTAATTGCAGGCTAACAATAAGCCATAAAAAACTGATTGACTACTTGACTATTGGAGATGGAGATGCCAACATAGTCCCACATAGGGGAAGATCGTGAGTATGTAAGTAAGAAGAACATTTTCTTTGGGGTGAAGTCTTTCAAGTGAAACCAAACCAAATTCAAATTCATGAAGTTTTAGGCCCAAAGTCGACAATATTATATTATTGGGGAGATGCAGAGAGGCTATTTCTTATTAATTTAGTCTCACGGTAACAACTATAAAAATACTAAAACTGGAAGAGCTTATATTATACTAGAAAAGTTAATGCACAATCTGTAATATGAACTTTATAGATTAGTTTAAGTCAAACTACATGAGAAAATAAACACAAATCAAGATAAATAATTAAACCTAAATCCAATCAACCAGCTGTGTATATTATAAAAAATACCACCCAGCTGGTCCAAATATATTATTTAATTCAATATTTTTGAATAATTTCTTGGTACGGCTGCTTTAACATTTCTTTAGTTAGAGCATATGCTAATGGATTCTGAGATGAAATGTTAAAGGCATGCAGATCACTCCACTTTCTTGTTTTTCTATAGTAAAATGTCTGTTAATTTACACATGTTTATTTTGATTATGAGCAATACTAATAGCTTGCTTACTATCATAATAAAGTTCCACTAGATTATCCTTTGCCAACTTTAATTACTATCATAATTTACACATGTTTATTTTGATAAACCTTAATTTACAAACTCTCTAGACTAGAGTACCAAATTCTGCTTTAGCATTTGATCTAATCACAACGGGCTGTTTCTTACTTCATTTTTTAGATATGAAAATATCATTGATACATATGAAATTACAAAAGAGGCACCAATGAAGTTACAGAAGAAAGACTGACTGTTCTCATATTTTGGGTTGTATTGCTTGGAATGTTGGTTTCCAGACCTGTCAATATCACGTTGATGAAATCCTATAAGATCTGAATTCCAATTGGTCGTCTTTTATGGTAGCTAAACTCATTCTATCTATTTGTTATTATTTTTTTGTGTTTCAGAATATGTCATACTACAAAATATCACACGTTGATGGTCGAGTGACCAATCCTGAACAGCGTATTGCAAGTGATATACCCAGGTTTTGCTCAGAATTGAGTGAGCTAGTACAGGATGATTTAACAGCTGTTGTTGATGGTCTGCTCTATACTTGGCGCCTTTGTTCTTATGCCAGTCCGAAATATGTCCTATGGATTTTGGTAATCTCTGCTGTTGAATTTTCTTGCTTCTATGCCATTTATTAATACTTTTCATTTGACATGTGAGAATGTAGATATTTTCTAGAGTTCAATTAAATTTTTTTTCCTTTAATAGTCAATCTGAAAAATGATGCTACTTTCCAGGGCTACGTGGCAGTATCCGGAACTTTGATTCGAAATTTTTCTCCTCCTTTTGGGAAACTAATGTCTACAGAACAACAGTTTGAAGGGGAGTATCGCCAACTTCAATCTCGTTTAAGAACCCATTCTGAAAGCATAGCTTTTTATGGTGGAGAAAGAAGAGAAGAGTTTCACATTCTGCATAAGTTTAATACTCTTGTCCAGCACTTGAAAATTGTCCTTCATGAACATTGGTGGTTTGGCATGATTCAGGACTTCCTAGTGAAGTACTTTGGTGCCACTTTTGCTGTTATTTTGATTATTGAGCCTTTCTTTTCTGGTCATCTCCGACCCGACTCTTCAACCTTAGGGCGAGCAGAGATGTTGAGCAACCTTAGATATCATACTAGTGTTATTATCTCATTATTTCAGTCTCTTGGAACTCTATCTATTAGTTCAAGACGTCTCAATCGTCTCAGGTATTATTCAGTAATAAATTGTTTTGGTAGATAATATTCTACTGTTTTTAGTTGTTGACATATTTGTTTGCCTCAAAGCAGATATATAACAGTCTTTGCATGACATGCGTGATGATATAAGAATGAAAATAGTTTTGGTTATTAGGAGCAAGTAAACCTACTTCTTGAGTTATTTATTTATTTGGTTTATTGCAGTGGTTATGCTAAACGGATTCATGAGCTGATGATTGTATCCAGAGAGTTAAGTGTTGAATCTTCTCAGCCAGCAGCTGGGGGTATGAATTGCTTTAGTGAAGCAGATTATATAGAGTTTTCTGGAGTTAAGGTATGATGAATTACCTGAGATTAACTCCACATATAGATACTTTTCATTTCATCTTAAAATTGAATTTGCTATCAGGTTGTCACTCCCAGTGGTAATGTCTTGGTGGATGACTTGACTCTTAAGGTTCAACCGGGATCTAATCTTTTAATTACAGGTACTCCTTCCAACCAATGATCATCTTGCTTGACGTTGATTCTTTGTCCATTTACTCTGTATTGTCTGCCTCCTTGCCTCATTAAGCCATATTTTCTGTGGCTCGTTCATTCTTTCTAGGGAGAAGGAAGAATCTTCTGTGGATCTTTTCATTTTTTTTAGGAGAAAGAAGAATAACCCTTTCAGTAATCATTGCATTATTTACTGAGTAATCAATGATTCAATAATTGTAATTCTGGTAAATATACAAAAAAGAATGAATTAATCAACATTAATTTAGAAATAATTAAATAATTAAAATTATTTACTTTGTTAAAATTAATTATTTAATTGATATCAATGTATAAATTATTGATTAATATTTAAATAATTAAAGTATTTGATTTTATTAATTTTACATGGTAAGCGTACATTTTAATAAATGTAATATTCAATCAATTATTTTCAATGGGTAAAATTTTATTAAGACTAATGCTATCAATTATTTAATGAAAACACTAATGTACTTAACTAATAACTATGAAATTATAGTTAGCTAACTAATAATTATGAATAAAAAATTAATTAGAATAGTTTGTTAGATTAATTATGAACTCCAAATATAGAAATCATAAGGTTGTCGAATGGACATAGAAAACCATTGGAATATTTGCATGTCTAGAAGCATTTTCATGCAAGACCAAACACAAATAGGATTCTTGCTTTTAAGTTTCACGCATGGGGGTACATTTTAAGCTGTCCATATTTCTAAATGTTGCTTCCAAATGGTGCTATTACTGATTTATGGTATTTACCTTGCTCTTGGAATATTATTCTCCGAAGACTGCTGAAAGAGGAATCATTTTGTGGTGTTTCTGAGTGACCAAATTATTTTCACTTGATTGCAAGTTTTTCAAATCCCTTTGGAGTACTATAAGACTTGGATGGTCTGTGGATGTTTCTTTTGGAAAATCTGGTGGTATGCTCACTTTTTGGGATGAATCAAATGGGGCATTGGAGATGGCTAAAAACAATTTTAAATTTGAGGATTGCAAAAGAAAGTCTTTAGGCCTGTTTTCCAAATTAGCACAAAGGTCAAAAAGAATATGTTTCTGAAAGGAAATTGGTGAATTATGTTGTGTCGGAAAAGGCTTTGAAGCAGTTTCTACAAGTTGTTGTAAAGATGCAAAGGTTCTTCTATGAGTTAGTTATTAGTAACAGGATGTTCTCATGATGCTGGCATGCTGCATCTCTTGCCATATTTGATCAATGAAAAATTTGAATATTTTAGGGATAATGGTTCATCATTGTTTATGTGGAATGGCGCTCTAGTACAACAAAAATAAAACTTTGAGATCTCCCTTCCCTCAAGAGTTTTTATATGGTTTTGCTAAAATCAAGCAGATTGAAGAGAGGGGGACGATTCTAGCACTTCTTCTTCCATTTTCTAAGGAGTCATTGTTCTTCATTAATTTTCTATGTAATTTTGGAAGTTATATTTCTTTGGCCCCTTTTTCTATTTTTTTTTTCACTCCCTATGGGAGTTTGTACCTTTGAACATTTTTCTTTCTTTTCCTTTATCAATGAAAAGTTGTTTCTTGCTCAAAAAAAAGGTTTCACGCATGGTAGGTTCAAGAGAGAGGTAGATGAGAAAATTAGTAAATGATCAGAAGTTATTTAAATAAAGGAGAACATAGAAAAGTAGTTATGGTAAGTATAGGTAATGATTGAGTGATCTAATAGCTTATATTTTCAGTAACCGAGAGTTCATATATTTGTTTAACCCTAATTTTAATAATTACGGGACACTTTATTGCATTTATGTTTTGAAAAATGAACGAGATGCCAAACATTTTGACACATTGCTGCAGACGTTATTTGGAATTATGAAACTTGTTACTTTGTGCTGAAGGTCCAAATGGTAGCGGAAAGAGCTCGCTTTTTCGAGTTCTAGGTGGCCTTTGGCCTCTGATTTCTGGCCGTATTGTTAAACCTGGGGTTGGCTCTGATCTTAATAAGGAAATCTTCTACGTTCCTCAGAGACCATATACTGCTGTTGGCACCCTTAGGGACCAGTTAATTTACCCGCTAACTGCAGATCAAGAAGTTGAACCACTTACGCACGCTGGAATGGCAGAGTTATTGAAAAATGTTAGTTTCTTTCTTATGTTATTTCTTTTGTAGTTTGATCTTCAACTTTGTGATCATTACGCTGCTTTTGGCATTTATTGTGTTGGAATTCTGTTGCTTACTGTAAAGGTTGACCTTGAATATTTGCTGGACCGTTACCCACCTGAAAAAGAGGTAAACTGGGGTGACGAACTATCTCTAGGAGAGCAGCAAAGGTTGGGAATGGCCAGATTGTTTTATCATATGCCTAAATTTGCAATTCTCGATGAATGCACTAGTGCTGTCACAACTGATATGGAAGAACGGTTTTGCTCTAAAGTTAGAGATATGGGAACATCATGCATAACAATCTCACACCGCCCAGCCTTGGTTGCATTTCATGATGTGGTACTGTCCTTGGATGGTGAAGGAGGTTGGAGCGTTCATTATAAACGGTTAGATTTCAGCACTGTCAACTATCCGTTAGACGTGAAAGGTACGGATATTTACTCAGTGTATTTTCTTGATTAACCCAGGGAGGAGGTTCCACAGGGAGGGATCAATTCCATGAGACCTAAGACAGACCGTCAAAGTGATGCAGTTGCAGTCCAGCAAGCATTCTCCAGTCTTGAGAAGGTTGAAAAGGGTCTTGAAATTGGTTTATATTTTCTTCTCCAGATAACATTGATGCATGGGAAAAGCTCATGATTTTTTCCTTTTCCTTTTGGTTGTTGTTTAGGCATCTAGTTTCTCTAAGTCAGATGCAGGATCATACAATCCAAGGGTGATAGCAACCTCGCCTCCTACAGATAGTATTGCTACTTGTCCAATGGTTCCTCAACTTCAAGGGACTCCTAGAATGTTGCCACTGAGAATAGCTTCGCTGATCAAAATACTGGTTAGTCTCTCATAAGATTGTAATTACGAAGTGTAACTCCCATTTGTATGGGCTGCCAACCGACCAACTAGTAACTAAACCATAAATTAACTATCAACTCCACTCAGCTAACTAACAGTAAATCAACAAGCTAATTACTGAAAACTACTTGGACTACTAAAATATAAAATATATTTAACAATATACATATGTTAATTCAATCTATGTGTTTTCATAGTTTCATATGCCTTCAATGATGGAACTCTACTGCATCTTCGGTTCAGTCTTCCAGTCGGTGGCAAATTTTACATTAAGTAGTCCGGTGGTATTTTTAATATATACAACATTTTATGCATAATTCATTTAAAAATTAGATATATTTCATTTCATTTTGGTTCCTAAACTTTCAAAAGTATTCAATTTTAGTCTCTAGACTTTCAAATGGTCCACTGTGGTTCCTGAACTTTTAAATTTATTTTATTTTGGTCCTTGAATATTCAAATTGCCAATTTGAGTCTCTGAATTTAACCATTTGGTTGGTGCAAATAGCCATTTTGGTCCCAGCCTTTATTTTGCTTTTAACAATCGATAACGTGACTTTGAGCATTTGTATACATGTGCTAATATGGGCATGTATTGAAGTTGCATGAGTTGGTTGATGCAACTATTGGACAAGCAGATATTAGATGGGAAAATAGTAGGCAAAATAGTTGTAAAGACTAGAATAGTTATTTTTTGGGAGTTCAAGTAAATATTTTAAAGTTTAGGGACTAAAATTGTTTAGGAATCATAATGAAATTTAAACCGAAGTAAAAAATTGTAGAACCTGGAAGAGTTCTCTCTCAGACAGCCATGACCACTACTGGTGTTGTGGATATATCTAGAAAAGTATCCCTCTGGTTCTGCCGATGAAACATCACCAAAACAGCAGGTGATGTTTTTATCCTGATACTCTTATGTCTAACCCAAGCAGTACTTAGAGTTTATCGAAGTTGAGCTGCATGGGGAACAATATGCTTCAATTGTAGCCTATTGATATTCTAAAATAGGCTCAAGTTTTTCTGTTCTAAATGAGAGATAAAAGGGCCTTCGAATATGCTTTCTCTTGTCATTTATGAGCATTACTCATCCTTGATCTACTTGCTCTACAGGTGCCCACATTATTTGATAAACAGGGAGCACAGTTGCTGGCAGTTGGCTTTCTTGTTTTATCTAGAACATGGATATCAGATCGCATTGCCTCATTGAATGGTAAATTTTTGTGTTATTGCTGAAACATGAGTTATTTAATTAAGTTGTCCATTTGATTGGAGGAGAATCAATTGTCACAGGAACCACTGTAAAGTATGTTTTGGAGCAGGATAAGGCATCGTTTATCCGGTTGATTGGAGTTAGTGTCCTGCAAAGTGCTGCTAATGCATTTATTGCACCTTCTCTTAGGTAATTTCGGGTTCCTTGGAGTACTCCATAAATACGTGAGTTTTATAATTAAATTCTTTCAAGGAAGATCTTCAGCCCTTCTCTCTGCTTTTATTTTTTATTTTTTAGAGATAACCATAACACAAACTGAAAGCCATCAGATGTTCTTATTTGTTTGGCATTGCAGAAATCTGTTTCATTTTTTTGCTTATCAAATTTCAATTGTCTTGTTATGTGTGATATTTACATGCTCTGGAATACTTCTTGGTTTTTGTTATTTTAACTCTAAATGTGTTACTTACCCAAGAAGCCCATACGAGTGAGTGAGTTTATTGGCGAGTGAGCAAGTTTTTGGGAGGAGCAAGGTTGTCAACAACAATTGTTAATTTGTTATCTGAGAGTTACAGTATATAGATGGTGTGGTGAGAGAAGGCAAGCAATATAGAAGTCTTATATTGAGCTTGGAATCTTTTCCTCATATATTTGTATTTTTTTTTTCCGCTTTGATGTATCTGACAGCATGATTACAGTGAAAGTGGTTTTATAGAAATTATTCATAGGCATGGCTGCATGGATCTAAAATTTGGGATAGGTGGTGCATGGCATATGGCTGCATGGATCTAAAATTTGGGAGAGGTGGTGCATGGCATAGTCTAATAAAATGTGAGAAAGGTTTGAATGTGTAAAACGTGATTGGGAGAAAAATAAGTTATGTTATTCAGTACGAGAAGGTCTCTATATATAGGTACACAAGAGAACCCTAATCTAACCTTAAAGGATGTACAATTACTATTAAGGACAA
>JAOANK020000066.1:2709850-2741127 GCA_026257165.2 Telfairia occidentalis | reverse complement strand
AACCACAAGTTTGAATGTTAGTTTTTGAGTTGGTCTAGTCCAAGTCCTATTTTCTAGAAAGTTGTTGATGTCATTTTAGTTGTAGTCAAATCTTTAAGTTGCTATTTTTGTAGAGATAGTTCAGTCTATTTTTGGCATTTGAGTTTGTATAAATAAGAGAGCTATTGAATGAAAACATACACACTTCCACAATTCTTCTCTTCTCTCTAAAGCAACAACAAAAACAATAAAATTACATTAAATTATTAAATCAAAATGTGAATAACAATTTGAGGTCCTTCATAGTTCATAGAAGTGTATATGAAATTTTATAAGCTAATACCACCTTAAATGAATAAATATATGCAGCAAAATGAACTCAAAGTAAAAAAGTAAAGGTTCAAGGAATAACCTCATCAATAACTTCTCCACTATCTTCTTGAGAAACTTCCTCTTCCTCATCTCCAACAACTATTGGGGCAGGTTCTCTTACTTTCAATCTGTCAAATCCTTTCATGTGTCGACCATGGTCTGAATCTTTCTCTTTAATCTTTCTCAACTTCCTTTGTATGATGGAAGATACCAAATCAATGCTCGCATAGACGGTTTCTGCATCTTCCTCTGCCCGCACAACTCCATGCTTCTTTGTGAATAAAGTAACCTATACAAACAAATGTTTTTAAAAAAGAATGAGGATTCAATTCATATGGATGAACTTAAAATAAAGGAGCAATACGATACCTCACTTCTTCTTATCCTTGGACCCTTCCCAAACTCTCCACCTCTAACTGATAGCCTGACATCTACTTCTCTCACTAAGTGACTGTGCTTTTGGACTGCCTTGCCAACCTTCTCTTCTACATGCTTCTTAACTGCTTCAGTCAACTAGTTTTGTGCACAATTAAAAAAAAATCCACTCAAGGTTCAACACTTGAAACAACTGGATAAGATAAATTGGGTAACTGAAATTCTGACCAATTCTAGAAAGGTGTTAAGATTTCTAGTTAGTGGGACGTCTTGTCATTCTGCAGTCAGTAAATGAGTTTCTATTATTAAGGTAGTTTGCTTACAAGTGTTAGTAGGTAGTCTCATTATCTGCATTTAGTAGGTAGCTTAAGTGTGATGTCCAACCTTATTAAACTTTGTTAGATGGGATAAGTTATCTTTTCCAGCAAGTTTATAAGTGTATATTCTCCCACTTTTATTTTTTCGAAGATCTTATTCCTAATATTTGGCGTCAAAGCTCCATCATTGGGATTTAGGTAGGGCCTGGTTAATTTAGGAGCAGCAGTCTTTGAATGGATGTGTTGACTGTGGTACAATGACGGAGAGTTCATTGTGCAGCTAATAGTTCCAAAATTTGATGGGCACTTTGATTGTCGAGAAAACTTCTTACATTCAGAGGTGTACTGGGCTCGGTGGAGAATACGACAACTACAACGGCAGAAGCTGATCTTCTCACATATTTGCAAAGGAAGGACACTGAATGTTAGAAGATAAAAGATTTGAAAACCTAGAACTATTCTATCCCAAGCATTAGATTATTCAATTTAGGAGACAATTCTCAACAAGGTTACAGCAAAAGTATATGCAAATTTAAGCAGCAGAAATATCAAAGAATAACATGAGTAAAACGTGCATATTTGCAGGCACTTAGAGAGGAGTTTGAAATTCTTCATGTAGAAGATTCTCTGAATGAATATTTTGTTCAGACTCTTACTATAGCCAATAAGATGAAGGCAAACGTTGAGAATAAAGGAGAAGATTTTGAGACCCATCATTCTGTTAGGAATGCTATAAGGGTAAAATTAAGAGTATTATTAGAGTATTGATAGCATATTAGTATTAAGCCAAGGAGTTGGTATAAATAGAGTGGATGAGGCTACTTGACGTTGAGAAATGGGGTCCGACGCTTTTCTACTTTGAAAATATGTGGCTTTAACATGGTAATTCTCTCCCTACTGTTAATTCTTGGTGGAAATCAAACACCTTCAGGAGCTGGCCTGGACATGGTATTATTCAGAAACTGAAGGGCTTAAAATCACATCTCCGTATCTAGAACAAGGAGACTTTTGGTTGTGTTACAACACAAAACGTCAGTTGCAATCAGAAATCTCCCTCCTTGACAGCATGGATGAATCAGGGGACAGCCTTCCAATCCATAAGGAACAAAGAAAAGCTCTCAAGGGTCAACTCTCGATTGTTGCCAAGGAAGAAATATTGTGGAGGAAAAAGTGTAAATCTAGGCTGCACGAGGGAGACAATAACTCCAATTTCTTCCACCGAATAATGGCACAAAACAAAAAGAAAAAAAATACCATATTAGAAGTACTTGCTCAAGATGTCAGTAGCTTGCTGATTGATACAGAAATTGAAAGTGAGTTCATCAGCTTTTACAAGCATCTTTATACCAGAAATATGGGCACCATGGGCACCAGCAATTTGCCTCCCTCCATCCATTGGGACTCAATCAGCCCTCTCCTCTCCAAGGAGACCGAAGCTACATTTACTAATGAGGAAGTTTGGCATGCTAAATCCAATCTTGGCATGAACAAATCGCCTAGTCTGGATGGGTTCTGGATTCTATAAAAAGTCTTGGAACACCTTCCAAGAAGACATTATGAGAAGAGAATGGTCCAAGATTTTTTAAGAAGGGGATTATCAATACTAGCCTTAATGAGACTTATATATACCGCATCCCCAAAAGAGTGGACACCCAAAAAGTGAGATTATAGGCCCATTAGTCTCACTACTGTCCTCTATAAGATTGTGGCAAGGGTTTTATCCAAGAGATTAAAGAAGATCCTTCCTTCCATCGTCATTGAATATCAATTTTCTTTCATTGAGGGAAGATAAATTATTGATGTCTCTCTTATTGCCAATGAGCTTATCAATGAGTGAAAGAGAAGGAAAATAAAAAGATTATCAAACTTGACATTGAAAAAGTCTTTGACAAAGTTGATTCGGATTTCTCATACAAGCTCCTTATTGCCAAGTGTTTTGGTGAAAGATGGATACTTTGGATTTGTGGGTGCATCTCTTCAGCAAATTACTCCATCATTATTAACGGGGATCTTAGAGGTAAAATCCACGATTCAAGGGGTCTTAAACAGTGGACCCCTTTCTCCTTTTTGATTTAACATTGTAGTGGATTGCCTCAGTCGCCTTCTCTCCAAAGTCACTGAAATTGGCCTATAAGGGGTTCCATTGGGAAATGACTCTATTAACATCAACCACTTGCAATTTGAGGACGACACTATTCTCTTTTCCACCTATGAAGATTGGGCCATCCAAAATAACTTCAATGTTGTCAAAACATTTGAAGAAGCATCCGGCGTTAATATTAATCGACAGAAATCGAACATTAATGTCATCAAATACTGAGCCTCATCCAGTGGAAAACATTGCCATGAAATATGGTTGCAAGGTGGGAAAATGCCCAAACTCTCTAGGCCTCCTTTGGAACCAAAAGTCCCCTGCTTTTTGGTCCTGATAGTTGAAAAAGTTGAAAAGAGGACCTGCTCTTGAGGCAACTCTCATATCTCTGAAAGAAGAGGGAGACTAACTCTTTTGCAAGGTACTATCGCCAACCTACCCCCACTTACTACATGTCCTTGTTCACTACCCCAAGCAAAGTCTCCAAAGCCTTGGAAAGATTGTTCAGAAGCTTCCTTTGGAAAGGCAACTTGGACAAGACTGGAATTCACCTTGTTAAATGGGAAAAAGTCCTCCTTTCCCTTAATAAAGGAGGCCTTCGCATTCATAACTTGAAAGAAAAAAACCATGCCCTTCTTGCCAATTAGACATGGCATTATCATGTGGAAAAATTAGCATTGTGGAGGAAATTTATTGATGCTAAATTCGGCCCATCATCCATCAACCACAAGCCTGAAATGAAACCAATGTACAACACAAATGGGCCATGGAAACACATTTTGAAGCACCAGAAACTAAGTCACGACAGATTGGCTTGCAAAGTATGGGATGGTTCTGCTATTTCTTTTTGAAATGATATATGGTTGCTTAATACCACCCTGGCCAAATCCTTCCCAAACCTTTTCTCCATTTCTAACAGTAAGCAAGCTTCCGTTAAAGATCTTTGGAGAGAGGACTCCAATTTTTGGGATTTGAATCTTGAGAAGAAATCTCAAGGAGGAAGAAATTGCCGAATGGGCTGATTTAAGCCACCTACTTGCCTCAATCCACCTCTCCAACTCCCCTAATATATGGTCATTGAAGCTTGAAAGTAGTGGCTCCTTCACCATTAAATTTCTCCTAAATGACATATCCCCTGGAGTTGAGCTCATTCTCCCTCCCCTTGTGCAGGCTGTTTAGAGTTCACATTACCCAAAGAAGGTAAAATTCTTCCTTTGGGAATTATCTCTTCATGCTATCAATACTCACGACTTATTACAATGCCATTTGCCATATATGACAATCTCTCCATATTGGTGTTTTTTTGCAATACTTTCAGGGAAGCACAAGACCGCATATTCGACACATGCCCCTTTGCCTCTCGTTTTTGGAATGAGATTCTCTCCTCCTTTAACTGGATGGTGGTGCTTCCCCTTGAGCCTCAAGACCCCTTAGGTTTATCCCTCATGGGTCATCCCTTCAAAAAGGGGAAGAAGCTTCTTTGGATGCATATCATTCGAGCTTTTTTTGGTCCCTTTGGATTGAAAGAAACCGCAAGATTTTTTTGGAAAATAAGCTTCCTTTGGATAGAATTTTTTAGGGTGATGAAGTCTTTTGTAACTCTTTTGGTTTAGGACCCTTTCCCCTCTTGTAATTTCATCAATTAATGAAATTATTTCTTTAAAAAAAATTAGGGCTTGAGTACAAATACTGAAGGGAGAGTCCAAGTCCCTCGAATACTTGATTGTCTTTTATATTTCAATATAGTTTACTATTTGGTTTGTATCACATTCCCAATCTCAATTATTGTAGTTCTTATTATTGAGAGAGAAATGAGAAAGTGAGGAAGTATGGATTTCATTCAATAATGCTCCATATAAATACACACCCTAATGCTAAAAATAGACTCTTGTAGGCTTGTATTATGATAGCCCATGCTTGGTAGTTTTCATCACCAAACACTGGTGGAGCCTGTGAATAAAGATTGTTTGATCCTGACTCCATCTCACTCAATTCTCACATGTGTATCACTCGGTTTCTCTCAAGAAAATCTCACTAATTCACACTTCAAGCCCCTTAAGAATTTAGAGCTCTAATAACACTGTAGTTCTTATTATTGAGAGAGAAATTAGAAAATAGGACTTGGACTAGACCAACTCAAAACTAACATTCAAACTTGTAGGAGTTTACTAACAATCATGTCGTGTGTTCTATTAAGAGTACAAGAAAGTTACTGTAACTCTTTGAAAAAGCCTTTACCATATGCTTTAAACATTGACGAGTTGCAAAGTTTCCCTTCCTGGCTTGTGCATGAATGATGTACGAGTACCAAACAGCCTTCTGCAATTTTTTTCATTTCTTTCTTCTAAATCTGGGAAGAAAGTTGCTTGGATGCCAATTCTTTAAACAATCTCTAATGAAGCCCTTGTTTTTTTAATTTTTCATTATCTTATACTTCATAATCTTTGTTTGCCATATACTGAATTATGGTTTTTATTTATGTATTGTGCACCTAACCTAAACAATCACATTTAAGCTCATTGCACATCAATGCGTCTTACACTTTTTGAGTTCAACAATATGTGAGGGTGGGGATTCGAACCCACGACCTTTAGGTTGGAGAGATATGTCTTAACCAATTGAGCTATGCTCGATTTGGCATCAATGCATCTTACACTTAAGAAGACATGGATGCTAAGGTTCAAGAAGAGATGTTGCTGAGGGTCTGAGGCCACATATTGATGTGGATATATTCAGCAAAGAAGATACATTGTTTCTTTACTTAGGATGTAGCGATCATACATATGGGAAGAAGGAAAATTTTTTGGTCCTTGATGAAAATTCTTTAGATTTTCTAAAGCTAGGCAAAAAAAAAACAATTCAAACATGGGTAAAATGGGAAAGGGTAATGTAAGGTTGCAATCAACAAAATAATACATTATTGCAGAAGTATTTTATGTGTCAGAACTGAAGAATAATTTGTTGAAGATCAGGTTATTGCAAGAAAAGGGGCTTGATACTTTAATTCAAACTGGAAAGTTCTAGGTGTTTCCATCCTGAGAGAGGTCTACTAATGGAGATGACAGTGTTTTTGAAAGGAATGTTCGTGCTCAAAGTTATACCACAGCATATAGTATCTATTTGTGAAGATATTGTGCAGCATTAGCATCGAAGATATGGATAGTTGAGCTTTAAGGGCTTAATAAATCTTCAAGCAAGAGTTTAGCTTACATCTCCTTCAAAGTGCAATGTTTATTTGGTAACCGACAAAGGGAATCATTGCCGTGAAAGGAGCACCAGAGAGTTTCACATATTCTTTGATGAGTGCACTCTAACATGTGGACACATCAAACCTGTTTCGATTCGTAGGGAAAGGTCCTATGTGCTCTGATTGAGGAAAGTTTACACCACAAGAGTTGACCATATTTTAGGATGAAAATAGCATACAACAATTGATGGTTGCATAAACACAGTAGCAAAATGTAAATGCCTAACAAAACAATATAACCACCGATATGAAAATAAGCGTCCCTTAAAAATATAAGCATTATGAATATTAATATGCTTTAAAGAAAGCCCAAAAATTTCTGGCCTGAACCAGCAAATTAAGGCCGTTCACAGTGGAAACCTCAACCTTGACGTGAAAAATAGAATTCCAACTGGGAATGGAGGTAAGCCTTTGGTTGAGTAATTAATAGCTTTTGGATGTGTGTCCCATGTTCATCCGCCAGACAGTAAAAGAACTAAGCTGGATGATAAAAGCTTGAGTTGTGTTGCTTGGATTTAGTGAAAAGCCAAAGATAGACTTTGTGATCCAATTGTACAAATGATTTCTATAAGCAGATTGTTGTATCTAAAGAAGGTAACAACTGAAATAAGGAAATATGTAGTAGCCAATGTGTGATTTGGAATGGGATAATACTGAAGGGGAAATGGTTCTGTTTGATGAGAATGTAGAGGAGGATGAATTTGGTTTGGATGCTGATATAGAGAAAATGAATGTGCCCTTATTCTTTGACCAAAGAATCATCTCCTAGCTGCAATAAACGAAGATATAGAAGACTAGCAATTAAGTGATAAGATCCAAATTATTTATTAACTTTCTTTTGGCAAATTGCCAGGGGAATTTAAAGAGCTCCCTGCCTCTCCCAAGATTATCAACAAGGATAACCAATTCAGTAGAACCAAAAAAGAAGCTACCCCCTTCCCCCCCGAGATAACAATTTATATCCCCCTTATCGACAGCTAAGCAGTAACAAATATAATTTCTAGCAGCCAACAAGCCAACTAACAATATTCCTAAGGGCCCACATGACACTCTCACATTTACACATTTGCTCATTGACCCTTACCCGTTTACAATTGTAAACTTTGGTGATTGGGGTCTATCAGTACCCGCCCCCAAAGAGCCACCTTGTCCTCAAGGTGAAAATCTGGAAATTGGAGTTGCATTGCAGACTTAGGTTCCCACGTAGCATCCTCAACCAAACCACCCTCCCAGCAGATAAGGACCTCGAGCTCCTCACCAGACGAAGGTGGCTAACGAATCCCCAAAACCTCCTGTGGCTGAATAGGCAATGTAGGGTAGGAATCCGTAAAGGAGGAATAACAAACTGAGGAAGATTGTTACCAACAGGCTTCTGAAGGTGAGAGACATGTAACACCGGATGAATAGCAACCCCATCAGGCAATAATAGACGATATGCAACTGGGCCAACCCGCACCTCAATGCGAAAAGGACCAATAAACCAGGGAGCCGACTTGGGATGAGTACGTTTCAACAAAGATGATTGGCGATATGGTTTAAGTTTGATATAAACCCAATTGCCCAAAGCAAAATTGACCTCTCTGCGCTTACCATTAGCAATAGCGACCATACACTGTTGGGCTTGCTGTAAAAAACCCTTCAACACACATAAGATGGCATCCCACTCCCTCAACTGAACGTCAACCTCTGCCACAACAGAACTAGCACACTCATAACGTAACAAAGCAGGGGGAGGCCGACCATAAACAATCTCAAAAGGAGTGAAACCAATGGAAGAGTGATAGGATGTATTGTAGCTAAACTTTGGCAAAGGGAGCCACATGGCCCAATGAGTCGGTCGAGACATAGTAAAACAACGAAGATAACTCTCGAGGCCCCAATTAACCACTTCCGTTTGACCATCGGTCTGGGGATGATAAGCCATACTTAGATTCAGCTATGTACCAATGGATCGAAACAACTCTGCCCAAAAAAGGCTCGTGAAAATCTTATCACGATCAGAAACAATTCTCCTCAGCACCCCATGTAAACGAATGACTTCCCTAACAAAAATAGTTGCAACACTAGCAGCGGTGTAAGGATGTTTAAGAGGGATAAAGTGAGCATACTTAGAGAGGCCAAAATCAAGGGGGTTTGATACAATCCACCACCACAAGGATTGTATCAAAACCCCTTGATTTCGGCAAGTTGTTGACGAAGTCCATTGAAATGTCGTCTCACACCCACTCAGGGATCGATAATGGCTGAAGAAGGTTGACAGGAGCAAGAGATAAATGCTTAGCTTGCAGACAAATAGCACAATCCGCCACAAATGCGCGTACACGAGCCTTCATACAACGCCAATATACTTCTCTAGCGAGGCGCTGATAAGTTTTTAACACACCCTCATGACCCTCGATCGGGCTGGAATGGATTCCTGCAATAATAAAGGGATTGTGGGTGACGAAGAAGGCAAAACTAACCAACCTTTACATAAGAGAAGGTTGCCTTGAACTGAATACCCAGCTGGAAAATCCAAGCCATCACGAATCGCTTGATGAATAGAGGACAAGTCCTTATCAGCATCAATTTGAGTTGAAAAAACAATCGTGTTGATGATATCGATCACACTCAATAAACCCAATTCCAACACCCCAGGCAATCTGGAAAGAGAATCAACAGCAGTATTATCCAACCCTTTCTTATATTCGATCACAAAATCGTAGGCCATCAACTTAGCCACCCAACATTGATACTCCCCTACCACCACTCGTTCTAGCAGAAATTTAAGGCTCTTTTGATCTGTACGGACCGTAAACTGCAGACCCAATATGGTCACCATTTCTGCACTACAAACACAATAGCCATCAACTCTCTCTCATAAATCGCTTTCGAGCGCTGGGTAAGGGGTAATGATGGGTTGAAGAAAGCAATAGGGCACTTATGTTGCATAAGGACAGCTCCGACCCCTACCCTCGATGCATCAGTCTCGATCACAAAAGGAGCAAAAAGGCCATGCAAGGCCAACACTGGAACCTTCATCATAGCAGCTTTCAAATTCTCAAACGCCTCCTGGGCCACGTTGTTCCACTGAAAGCTATCTTCTTTAATTGTTATGTCAAGGCCACGCAATCACCCCGTAATGCTCCACAAACTTATGATAATACCCGATGAGGGCCAAGAAACCACGTAGCTATTTGACATTCCAGGGTGTTGGCCAAGTCTGCATGGCGTCCAGTTTAGATGGATCGGCTGACATACCTTTGGCTGAAACCAAGGGTCCCAAGTACTTAATCTGTGAAGCTGCAAACTGACATTTTCTAACATTGGCTACTAGTTGATTTCAAGCGAGAGTTTGCACAACAGTAGCTAAATGAGTAGCATGCTCGTGCACAGATGCACTATAGATCAAAATATCATACCAAAAAAACCAGCACAAATTTCCGTAAGAAAGGTCGGAGAACGTCGTTCATCAATGATTGGAATGTGGAGCGTGCATTTTGAAGGCCGAAAGGCATCACCACGAACTCATAGTGTCCTTCATGAGTGCGAAAAGCGGTTTTGTGGATGTCCTTGGATGCTACTCTTACTTGATGATATCCTGACTTGAGATCGATTTTAGAGAACACTACTGCTCCAAACAATTCATCTAACAACTCATCAACTATTGGGATTGGGTAATTATTAGGAACGGTAGTCCGATTCTGAGGTCGGTAATCCACACAAAAATGTCAACTACTGTCTTTCTTTTTAACAAGCAAGATTGGGCTAGAGAAAGCACTTTGTCTAAGGTTGAATAACCCCGGCCAGTAACATCTCTTGAACTAGCCGTTCGATCTCATCCTTCTGAAACTGTGAGTAACGGTATGACCATACATTAATTGATCCCGAACCAGGTACAAGTTCAATAGTGTGGTCTTTACTCCTGTTTGGTGGCAACCTTGGTAATGGTTCAAAAACATTTGCAAATTGGTGAAGAACATCTCGAACTTCCTTAAGCACTCGGTTCCAATAAGGGAGCTCCGACGGTGTAACTTTTGTCAATTCAACACCTTGAACAGAATTCAGCTCAATTAACACCCCTTGCTCACCTCCACAGACAACTTTCATCATTGATTTTAATGAAATTTGAGACTTAGTCAAACTTCGGTCCCCTTTTAAATGAATTGCCCACTTGCCAACACGAAAATCCATTTCGGATGACTTCCAATCATATTGAACCTTGCCAAGAGTCATCAACCATTGGACCCCAAGGATCACATCTGCACTTCCTAATGTTAAAGACAGAAAATCATTAATTATAGTTAAATCAGAGATTAGAAGAACAACACATTTGCAGATTCCCGTCGCCTGCACCGAATCCTCTGTTCCCAGGACAGTACCGTAACTTAAAGAAGGGGCCAGAGGCAAGTCCAGCTTCTTAACCACCTCCTCAACAATAAAATTATGGGATGCTCCACTATCAATTAGAGTCACAACCTCTTTATTTCCAATATGACCTTTGAGTTTTATTGTCTTGGGTGAATCGAGTCCGATCATGGAATTAAGTGAGAGGCTCGCAGTTGCTGCATCACAATCCAAAGCTTTGAGTGTGGCTGCCGATTCTTCAGAATCCTAGGCTGGGTTTTCCTCTGACGCAATAGCTTCCAGTTCCACCTCTTCTTCTTCATCGTGGAATAACATTATTTGTAATTCCTTTTTCTTACAACGATGGCCATGGGTGAATTTTTCATCACATTTGAAGCAAAGACCATTTTTCTCATTTGGTATTCAGCTCACTCTTTGTTAATCGTTTAAAATTTCCAACATCCACGCCTTTAGGGTCAGTTTCGCGCGAGGAAGACGATGCACTAATGGAGAAATTGGTTCGGGTTGGGGTTAATGAAATAACCCAGTTCACTAAATTAGGCGGACCCAAATTCGAGACTGTTACGTTTGGGCTTGAAGGTGGTGTACCATTATGAGGCCCACCCGATAACCTTTTCAAACGATCACTTTTGTTATCCTCTACTAACTGGGCCAAGCTCCTTTTCTTGAGGCCCACTGGTTTCAAAACACTAAATTTCATCCTTGAGCCCACTAATGAATTTACTCTCGAGTATCTTCTTCGATACATCCTTCAGAGCCACCGATAATTGCTCAATTTTTTTCTGATACGCCTTCACGCTAGTATCTTGTTTCAGCTTCAAAAATCGAATATAGTTATCCCCATCTTTTGCTGGTTGAAACCTCTCCGTCAGCAACCAACGAAATTCAGTCCAGCTCGAAATCGAAGATCGGCCATCGATCCATTGATGCTAAGACAAAGCCTCCCCTTCTAAATAGAGCACCGCCGTCTCTAGTTTGTCTTTCTCTGATAATCGATTAACAACAAAATATCGTTCCGCACGGTGAAGTCACCATCCAGGTCCTCACCTTCAGCCCCCTTGAATATCGACACCTCCAATTTCTGGAGTCTCATATCGAACAAAGGTACTTCCCAATTTCCCTCACGCTGTCCATTCTGGATTGTTTCCTCAACGACTTCATCTTTTCCCTTTGTTTCCTCCACCATCGGATGTTTCCCTTTGTCAGTAATAGTCCGTTTCGAGGATTCTGGACTACCCCCTCGCAAAACCCCATCGAGCCGGGTCGCAATCATCTCAATTCCTTTCATCAATTTGTCTTCAATTGTTCTGCTCACCTGCTCTTGAAATGTTGATAGCCTGTGTTCTAACTTCCCATTTGCATTCACTAATTTCTCCTCTATTGCTATAATTCTTGCTTCCATTTTTCCTACCATCCCAAAGCCTCGATGGCTCTGATACCAAACTAATAAGATCCAAATTATTTATGAACTTTCTTTTGGCAAATTGCCAAGGGAGTTTAGAGAGCTCCCTGCCTCTCCCAAGATTATCAATAAGGATAACCACTTCAGTAAAACCAAAAAAGAAGCTACCCACTTCCCCTTGAGATAACAATTTATATCCCCCTTATCTACAGCTAAGCAGCAAATATAATTTCCAGCAGCCAACAAACCAACTAACAATATGCCTACGGGCCCACATGACACTCTCACATTTACACATTTGCCCCTTGACCCTTTACCCGTTTACGAGTGTAAACTTTGGTGATTGGGGGTCTATCATTAAGATGAGAGACTATGAAATAGAGGAAGGACTCTTCAAAAAAGATAGTGGACTCATTGTGCCATGTTTTCTATTGTTGATCGCGCTCACATCAAAGAGGCTGTGAAAAGTAAAAAATGGAGAAGGGCCATGATATTGATATGGAAGCCATTAGAAGAAATGACACGTAGGAATTAGCAGATTTAGCTGGAGGAAATAAAATTAGAGTGGGGTGGTATTATAAAACTAAATTTAATGGAAATGGAGAAGTCTACAAATACAAGGCTAGGCTTTGAGTAATGGGACACGCTCAGTGGCATAGGGTAGATTATACTAGCAGGCAGCAGCATGAAATTAGTCTGGTGATAGCACATGTAGCTCATAGAGAATGGGTTATCCATCGGGTAGATGTAAATTTAAAATTCTGTACGGTGAGTTGAATCAATAGACTTTTGTGGAGCACCCAAGTGATTATTATTCATTATGATAGTAGCTCCTGAATGAAACTTCGGAAGAATTACAGCTGGAACTAAGGAAAGGGAAACTGATAAGTTTTGGCGCACAAAAACAGTTGGCTGGCTTGATGACTAAGCCTTTGAAGCCGGATGTTATCTTGAAGATGCGACGGTTGTCAGATTTATAGACTGGGTGCTAGAAGTATTCAGTTCAAGGGAGGAATTATTAGGGTTTCTAATTAGTGGATAGTTTTGTCATCATGCAGTGTATTCCAAATCCAATAATCAAGGGCAGTAAGTAGGTCGTTTATTTGTCCGCGTTAGTCTGCAGTTTTAATCTAAATCACACTAAGGGTGTAGTGGATATGGGTAGTTAGACTTTTTCAGCATGTTCGTGAGGCTAAGTATACCCAAGTTTATCCTTCAAATGTGAGTGAGTAGCTGATTACTGTCCCACCTGGATTCTCTCAAGATATTACTCCTAATAAGAAGGAGCCTGAGGCGACTAGGGAAGTGAAAAATTAAACGCCGATTCATGGGAACATTGATTCGTGAAGAAGTCTAGAACAGCTAAGACTCATGAAAAAAAAAATTGAACAGATTATAGAAATGTGTGTGTCTGAGAAACAACAGGGAAGTGGGAGTTTAAATACCTCCAAATTTTTGCCTTGGACAATTAATTTGACAGAGGAAAGGGGGCCATCCCAGGACATCCGAATACTGAAAGAGTGAGTGGCATGTCGGTTACGGGGTGCAATCACAATGGTTCTAAAGCAATTGCAGGAGGTGAAGAAAGCAGAAGAATGGGAAGAAAAGGCGTGAATTTTAAGATCAGAGAAGTTTGAAGGACTGAGAAGAGAGAAGGAAGTGGGAAAAGTAGAAAGGGTACAAGCAGAAGAAGCAGAAGTTGAGGAATGGGCGGAAAGGAGAATGGTTTGCATTTGCAATTGCATGGAAGAGATGAGAGGGGCCATTAGTAAGGACTAAGGAGTCTTCTTGGGTGAGGAAATTGGAATGGAGCGGAATTTTGAGAACTTGAAAGGAGAAAAACAAATGGATAAAGAACGGGAGCGTTTTTGTGGACACTGGAGACTGGCAGAGTGGAGGATTTACTCGAGGGATGTGCCATGTCTAGCAACTGTTTTTTTTTTGCTTTGATATTTCTAAAGTGAGAAAGTCATTGTACCTAAAGGTAGAGAATCCAACTTCATCGTTTAGTTGAGAACAGAAGGCAATTATACTCCAAATTTGCATTGCAATGTTATTATATCCTTTTTCTTTCCCCAAGGTAATTGGCCTCTTTTTATTCTTTAACAAGAGACAACATCTGTCGTTTATTTTTAATTTTCTAACTTGGAAAAGCACAATCCGGGGATATAAAAAATCTTGATCTTAGCTAAGTAAAATGGATATATTTAATGACAAAAATGCGAAATAATTATATATATATAATCTAAAATCTAAAATCTGGAGCTTTGGTGCGTTATCCGAAATCTTAATCAAACTGACTCCAAATGCAATATTTCCATAATTTGAAGGTCTCAATCTGATCGAAGGAGCCCACAGATAGGAACGCTCCGAAAATGAATTAATATCACAGCTAATGGACCACTACACTTGGATATTATTTTTTTCCCTTTACCTTTACCCACTGTTAGAATTCGATTATCTTTCATAGAATGCACAGTGAGTCTTGCTTGCACATCTACTTCATCATACAAATGGCTAAAATCAAGGTTCATATCATGAACATTAAAAGAAAAGAAAAAGTTATATCATCCAACATTTTTATTATATCTTTTTTGTTGTAAGCTGTGGCTGCCATTGAACCTTCAGAATCTGAATGGCTACACAATTGCATTGCATTGCATTTGCAACTTGGGCAGGGTATCAACTCTAGCCAATCCAATCATATGGGATGGATCCAGCTGAAAAGCTGAGATCATACACTATCATCAATTGCAACAGATGCCTTGTGTCTCCATCTTCTGAATATTTAACATCTGCTTTCTCCCTCAAAGTCATGAAATGTATTTGGTGGTTCAAGAAACAAAGACCGAGCAACTTATAGCAGAACGTAGTTGTTCAAATTCAAATCAACCTACAAACTGAAACACCTTCCGCCGTCAGAAATCAAATAATCTAACTAACTTGAAAGAGAAGAATGTTGATTCTCTCATTGTCATGAACCCTTGATGCCAACTGGTGCATATGTTGCAGCAAGGATCAGCAGTGTGTGAAAGTATGTTTCCAAACAAAGACCTGTTCTTCCTTGGTGTTGAACCGAGTTGAGTGGTTACATTACATTACAAGTACAACTCCAAACAACAAAGGCTCCTATTCCCTAATGTTATGCAAATAAAATAAGCACAAATCAAAACCAAGAATTAGCATTAACTTTGAAGTGATAAGAAAGTGGCTAACTTAAGTTTGAATTTAATGAATTCAAGCTAGAAAACGTAAAAGGCGCTGCCTGTTAGCAAGAAGAAGAAGCATCAACATATTATACTAGATATTATACTAGCCGAGTAGCAATAACATCTTAACACTATTAAAAAAATTAAAAAAAAAACTGAGTTTGTAGCAAGATGTGTAACTTAAGAACGGGAAAAACGGAAGGATAGTAGAGTAGATAGGTACAGTTGGAAAGGTTGTGAGAACTCAAACTTTCAAAAGCTGCATTTTGTTGGAAAACGCTATAGCAATCCAATCAGGCTGGGCGGGTGACCACTGCAACTGGTTGATTTCATGTGCAGCAGAATACATGGACATTGGATCAATGCCACTGGGGCCTGCTACCATAGGCAACTCCCAAATGAGCGCCTGCTTGTCATCCCCAGCGGAACAAATATGTCTGCAACTCCGAGGAGCCCAGGCAATGGCATTCACACTAGAATGATGCCTCTCAAGCTCTGCAACGGGCACACTTGGTGAGCGAATGTCCAAAATAACAACTTTGTTGCTATCCATCAGTATAGTGGCCATGTAGCGCAGGTCCTGCTTGTTCCAAGCCAATCGAAGCAAAGGAGTATCGGGTTGGGGGCTTTCGTATATAATGGTGGAGTGCTCTTTATCTCTCAAGTCGAAAATCCGGACCGACCCGTCAGCGGAAACAGAGGCAAAAACCCGGGCTTCCCCCCAAGCAATGTCATAGACCTCTTTGTCGTGAGCTATGAACTGGGTTTCAACAACGCCCTTGTCAACATCCCAAATAGTACAGGTGGTGTCAATGCTAGAGGTTCCAATTCGGTTGGGCTCAACTTCATTCCAATCGAAGGAAGTCAATGGGGCGCAAAATTCACTGGTTTTGCTGTTGTTAAGGACGGAAAGGGGTTGAATAGAAGTATCAGTATGAGTATCAGAATCACCAAGTTCCCAGAGGCGGAGATAGTCACCGGAGGAGGCGAGGAGAGAGGAGACGGGGGTGGGATTGAACATGAGCTTCGTGGGTGGGTAGGGGTGCTCAAAGGAGAGGGAAGGATGGGTTTTAATGGAGAGGGAATCTGGATCAAAAGACACAATGTCCACTCGATTGGTGTACTCCTCAATGAAGCTCCCAAGGGCTATGCGATTGGAATTGGAAGAGATGGCCATAGCATAAACAGGGTATAGGGAATCATAGGTCACCAGGTATTCGGATCTCGAGCACGAATCTTTGCCTGCGTTCTCCATAATTTGAATTTCACTTCACTCCCCTAACCTTCCCCTGTCCTTCACAGTTGAGTTCACAATGAAGAGGGCTGTTGCCTTGCGATGCGCTTAACTACGGAAATGGACATGGAAGAGGAAGAGGAAGAGGAAGGAATGAAATTGGTACCTGCTGATGCTGAATTTCTGTGAGGCCGGGTTCTGTTCTGTCGTCAAAACCCCGAAAGTAAAGTCATCTTTGGGCTGCTACAATCACAAACTGGTCAATCATT
This sequence comes from Telfairia occidentalis, assembly GCA_026257165.2. Classification (NCBI taxonomy): domain Eukaryota; kingdom Viridiplantae; phylum Streptophyta; class Magnoliopsida; order Cucurbitales; family Cucurbitaceae; genus Telfairia; species Telfairia occidentalis. The sequence goes on along the minus strand of JAOANK020000066.1, from coordinate 2,724,284 downwards.
CTAATTCTTGCGAATGTGAATGCTTCCCCCTCCGCTGAGTCTCACTGTTGATTTTTTCCAACTTCCACGGTCCACGCCTAAAGAAGATTTCATTCATATTTGATGACAATGACAATTGGGCTAAGGCCCAAATTCAAAGCCCATTCCAAATTCCGATAATCTACCACATCGGCTCGGCCTGCTACCAACTGTGGCTTTGACCCCAACCATTATGCTTTCATCAGATTAAATTGTACCACGTCATGTCTACACATGAATCCTTTAAAAAATAATAATAATAAAAATTACACCCATCGACATGGCAGCCATCCAACCAATTAATGATAATTGATTATATGTGAGAGTTGTTAGGACCGCGACAACTCTACATTTTCACAATGATATGATATTGTCCACTTTGAGCATAAGTTCTCATGGTTTTGCTTTTGGTTTCACCCAAAAGGTCTCATGTCAATGAAGATGTTGTCTCTCACTTATATATACTTTAAACGTAATGCCAACAATCCTCGTCTCGAACAAAGGACCACTCGAGCCTCCCCTCAAATAGGGGTTTCCACATGACTATGTGTCTTTAAAGCTTGCCTACCTTTCCTTTGTTTGGCACCTGAGGATTTTACCTAACATGCTTAAGTCAGGGGCATGGCTCTGATACCATTTATTAAGAACAACGACAACTCCACATTTCCACAATGGTATAATATTGTCTGCTTTGAGCATAAGCTCTCATGGTTTTGCTTTTGGTTTCACCCAAAAGGTCTCATGCCAATGAAGATGTTGTCCATCACTTATATACTCATGATCTTTCTCTTGTCTAGCCACTGTGAGACTTTGGACGCAATGCCAACCAAAGTCTTGCTATATTTTTTATATTTTCATGTTTTGTCCCTAGCTTTGTGATACATATATTATGTTTTATTGAATTTGAATAATACTGGAGAATTTTGTCAGTAATAACAAAAAGTCTACCATCTATTTTGTTTGTTAATTCTTGATGTAGGTTGCATTACAAGTTGCAATATTTAAGTTGGGTTGTATCAACCCTCTGGTAGAGTATTTAACTTGAGTAAGGAACTAATTCTTCTTACCTCTTGGTATTTGATCAACAAAGTAACTTTTTAGAAACATTTAAGTTGGGCTTTTTAATCCACCTCTCTTGTGGAGTATTCCACCCAAAAAAAAATCTATTTCTTCTTACCTCTGGGGTTTTGGTCAACAAAGTAGCCTTCATTCTAAGTCTAACTCTCTCTTTAGGATTGTGCTAAATTGCTTGGTGGAGAGAGAAAAAGATATAAAAAATGGAGTTTGATATGGGTTAAATAGTAGTTGTAATTGTAGAGTGGTGTGTGGTACACGATAGATCTAGATGTGGATGTGCAGCGCTAGTGAGTATTTTTTTTTAGTTCAACAATATGTGGGAGTGAGAATTCAAACTTTTTTACTTTTTAGCCGAAGATATATGCATTAACCAAATGAGCTATGCTCGATTTGGCCGCTAATGAGTAGTGAGTATTAGGTAAGTAATGCCTCTAAAATATCAACTGTATAATGTATACTACAAAATGATACCATATGAAAGCATATGACACTTGGATTTGGCACCCATGATTTGATGCCAGTGGGCTTGTGTCAGGATCTTGAGCCCTAAGCACCTGACATGGCTTGTGGGACTTTGCAGAAGCCAATGTCAATGGGCGTGAGATGGGCGACACATCGATCGGGTGAAGCAAAACAACGGCATATACCATCAGCAGTCGGCGCAGAGGGTATGTTGATGAGAGGTTAACATGGGCGCTGGCGAGTGGTGAGTATGTGTGTGGCTTGCGCATGCACATGGGTAGCAGGCGCACAGGAGGCATGCCCAACAGCTGGACATAGGAGCGCGCGCTGCGCGTATAGGACACAGGCGGTGGTCCAGCCAAGAAGGCAACAACACGTGCGCATCTGCACATAGCAAGCACACGAGGCGCGCTGGGCAGTGCACGTGCCTGGCACAGGCGAGCGAGTATTATGCATTTGGGGAGAAATGTAAGCTATGCTGGTTTCAAGCTAAAAAGGTGATTTTCAGCTTTGCAAAGACAAGGAAAAATATGGGAAGCTATGCATAGCAATAAGGACTCACAGGCATGAAGTTGGCTAGCATTTTGTGAGGCGCCAAAGGGTAAAAGGAGGTCAATTCCCCCGAAGGCGCTCAAGCATGATACATAGCACCTTGTGAGTGAATTTAGGAGAAAGTGGGGGAGTGGAGCACAACTTCTAAAATAATGAATAGTGGGAGGTTTCTCCTTAACATCCCACCTCCCTACTTCTCTTAGTGGGGCGGAGGACCACCACCCACATTTTCCATATTTTTAAGAGATTAGTTGTGAGTGGGTAGTTATGGGATAACCACCCACTATCGCCCTTCTTGTCTATAAAAGGGTAAGCCTACAAATTGTGTAGGAAGCCTTGAAGCTTTTGAGTTTATGTGCTATATTGAAAAAACCTTGTAATTTTGTCCAAAAAAAAAAAAAACTTGTAATTACTTTGTGAATGAAAAGGTTTTTACTTGGCGAATTATTGTTCTTCCATTCGTTCCTTTATAAGCAACGTGAGTGTGTGAATTGGTGAGGCTGAACTAAGGACAGGAGGTCTATAGGCCGCATAGGATTGAAAAAAAAATTTGCGAGTTCGACCTCTGTGACAGGGCCTAATGCCTACCATGGCCAACTAGTCCTCCACAAGGGTAGATCTACGAAGAGGGCAGGGGGCACATGCCCCCCTTGGATTTAAAATTGTTTTATTATAGATATAATTAAACTCAAATGAAATTCCAAAATCAAAATGTAGCCCAATGGTAATAAGGTTGATGCGAGCACGTCTTCCCTCTGAGAGTGGTCGAGTTTGAGTTTAACCTCTTGCAATTTTTTCCTATTTTGTTCGCGATTTTTTTTTTTAATTTTCTTTAACAAGGTAATTTTCTTGAACTTTTATGATGGCTATGTTATCACAACAAGGATATTGAAGTTGTGACTTCACCAGATATTCAAAAAAATATTGTGAATTCTATTGCAGTAGAAATTGTGAATGTGGTTATAAGAGATATGAGTAATAAGCTATTTTCTATCTTGATTAATGAATTGTCAAAAGATATATCTTCGAAGGAGCAGATGTCAATTGTATTGCGATTTGTGGACAAAGGTCATGTGATTGAACGATTTGTTTGAATTATACATGTCACTGATACAAGTGTTTTATCACTTAAGAAAGCTATTGATGAATGATGAGTTTTTTTTCTTCTCAACATGGGTTAAGCATGACTAGTTTGCGAGGACGATGATATGATGGAACAAGTAATATGCGAGGTGAATTCAATGGATTAAAAGCACTTATTTTGAAAGAGAATGAATGCGTGTTTTTTACATTCATTGTTTTTCTTATTAACTTCAATTAGCTCTTATACCTACTGCAAAAAATCATGTGGAAATTGATGGTTTTTTTCTTACTGTTACAAATGTGGTGAATATTATTGGAGCATCAGCAAAACGTCAAGATATTCTACGAGAGAACCATAGTTTGAAATTTTTTGAAGCTTTAAATAATTGTGAAATATCAAGTGGACGAGGAATAAATCAAGAGATATCAATTAAACGACCTGGAGATACACGATTGGGATCACATTTACAACACTTCAATGAGTTTTATTACAATTGAAGTGTTGTAAAACTAGATGATAAGTAACCCCAAGGAAGCTAAACAGATTTGGCTTGGATAAAATTATCAAAGATCAAGAAGAAAAGAGACTTATTCCTATCTTCAAGATTTCGAACTCTCCACAATTTAATTGATCAAGCTAGATTGAAAGTTCTAAATATGCATTCTAAGCACAAGAATACAAAGAAAGCTTAAAAAAGCTTGAGAGAGACTAAACTCAATCTAAAATTTTCATTCATCAAAGGTTGTTTTTAAATGAGAAAATTACATCCTTATTTATAATAAATGAAAAGACACCATGAAAGAACACATCATTTCAAATCAATACATGAACCTATTAAATGCAAATAAATGAATTTGGATGATGCATCATGCATTAAAATTTTAAGTGAGTATGGATTTTTAGATTCATTCAACCTTTTGGATGAATAGATTTCTTTTTAAGTTTGAATGGATGCAACTCTTCACCATGTGTGAACACCTTAGCTTGGAAGTCACCATTCAAAGCTTCTTGAAGTCTTTTAGTTTTAGCTCTTACAATTGAACATGATTGCATAATGATTGGCTCATCATTGGTTTGCCTTTAAGCAAACATATCATTTGAGCTGATTTGAGCTAGTAGAACTTGTATATCATGTTGTACAATTGTCAGTGTTCTCGAGGTCACTTTATTCTTATCAAGAAGGCATAAGTGATCTTACAGTAAAAATGGTCATGACAAAAAGAGATAAAGTTTATCTATTAGTTTACCGATTGGTCACCTTGGCGTTGATTTTACCTGTTGCAACAGGTACCGTAGAGAGAACATTCTCTACCATAAATATTGTGAAGACTCGATTGCGAACTCGGATGAGAGATCAATTGATGAATGATAGTCTCAGAGCGTATATTGAAAAAGATTTATTTGATAAGTTAAATAATAAAGTTATATTATGAATCGATTTCATAACAAGTAGAAGACAATTGTAACGTGTAAATTGGTTTATTTGTATATTTATTAATAGTAAAATTTTTTACTATACTTTTACTATATTTTTATGTATAGAGTCTCTCAATAAAATTCTTAGATCGGCGCTGCCTCCACCACTCTCCTGCCTTGGGAGTTCAGACCAACAACAACTGCCAAAGTGCCAATCCCTTTCCTTTCTTTTTTTATTCCTACTCATTTTCCACGGATTCTTTTTCGTTTTTTTTTTTAATTATTAATAATGTTCATTTAATATATATTAGATATTACCTCTTTTTTAACTTGTCCCTTCAAATGCGCTCCTCAGTCCTCTCCTTAATATTATCCCCGTCTCTTACAGGACAATACTCTATTCTACCCCTTTCTCAGCTTCCTAATTGTTTTTTTTTTTCTTTCTTTCTTTCTTTTCAAAATCTATTCATCATCCTTGAATGCATATTGGAAAATATGTAAAAATCCTCTAATAACGGTTAGATGTGTGTATTCAAAATATTTTTGTACTTTTTCTCTTCTATATTGTAAAATTACCATCCGCATTGCCGTCTCCTACTTTAATTTATCCTCTCTCTCCATCTATTTTTGTTAAGAAAATAACTTTTGTGGGAACAAAGAGAAGCCAAATGGGCTACAACTTCTGTACTAATGCTTTTTTTCCATGTTTTCCTTTCATACTTTCTCTCCCTCACTTGGTAGTTGGTATATTCTCTCACTCTACACTCTTCCTTCCTCCTTTTTCTCTCTCTCCAAAATTTCAAACATATTTCTTTCTTTTTAACTTCTACAATTTCTTCAACTGGTTAGTCCTACATTTCTATTTTCTTTAAAAAATCGTAAGTAAACTTTTGCTTCCACATGTTATGTAATATTTTTTACAAAAAAATCTTCCAAAAAATTTATTTCAATTAGCGTGTGCTTGATAAAATTCTCTCAAAACAATAATAGTTATGGAATATGTTTTTTTTTATATATAAAAAGAAAATGTATTTTCATAATCTACTCTCAAAATTACAAATATTTTTTAAGAAAATAAAAGTTCCATTTCCCACATGCTCTCCTCTTGCATTTACTTCATCTGTTTTAAATTTATTACCTAGAAACGCTTCAATTGATCTTTTCATTTCTATTTCAAGCATTACTCCTCGTTCAAATCTAAGCGCTATCACGAGAATATATATAGTAAAACAAAATATGAAAACATTTTTACCCAGATAAAATCGTGCTACTCTACTTTTGAGTTCAACATTTGAGGGATAGGGATCGAACCATCGATTTTTGCAATGGTAGTACATGTCTTTATCCACAGAACTATATTCGGATTGGCAAGAAAAAAAAAAGTTATTGAACTCAAATTGAAAACAATTTCTATGGGCGACTTTATGAGATTGGAAGGGTCCAACAAATTTAACATATAGTGCAAAGTCTCAAATGACGACAATTTGCTCTTAACAATCTGCCTCTGCAATATCAATTATATGGGTCAGAGACTTGGATGAAATTCAAATCCTCCCATGTGCAATGTGTTCGTAGGTCCTTTCTAGTTTAAGGAAGATGCATTTTTTAATTTTTGCATTCCAAATTTGACCCCCAAAAATAAAAAGTTTACCCCAAACTTAATAAGTATTACAATTTTTATCAACCTTTGTTAATTCACCTACTAATTTTAACAAATAATAATAATAATAATAAAATTTGATTAACGCACAAAATTGACTATTAAATAACTTCATCAAAATTTACAAATTTCACCCAAACAAAATATATATATAAAAAACGTTGTTTTTATTTGAATTCTATCATTTCCATACTAAATATATGTTTCATAATGTATTGGACACACATAAAAAAATATATTTTTTTTCAATGATTTTTAAGACTAAAATCTATTTTATAAGCTAAAAATTGTAACAATTTTTTAAAATTTAAGATGAAAATTGGACCATTGTCAAAATTTATGGTGTAATTGGATGCGGTTAGATTGAGGGGGGTTTAAAAATGATGTTTTCACAAATTTGATTGGAAATGAAAGAGAGTTAGGTCCAAAAAGAAAACCATAAATAAATAAAGTTAGCTAAGATTGAGGTTCCTCTCCTATTCCTAGAGATTGAGCTTAGCTGTATACAACTCACATGCCGGTCATCATCTACACATACAATGACGACAGTTCCATGACGTCAACAATGTTCTCTTATCCATTCATATTATTTCTAGTACGTCTAGACTTTACAACTTGCAAATTTTAGGTTTAAATTTCATTTTTGTTACCAAACTTTTTAATTTATTTTATTTGGGTATTTAAATTTTTAAAATATTTATTTTGGTCTATGAATTTTTAAATTTGTTCTATTTTGATCATTGAACTTTCAAAATGTCTATTTTAGTTCTTGAACTTATAAAATATAATCATTTTGATATTTAGTATACAATTTTATCATCTAATATTTATTTGTTAGATACTTGTTTTCAACTTATGTGACTTAAATACATACTCACATTAACATATTTATTTATATATTTGAAGTTATGTCATTAATTTGTTAAAAATAAAATAAAGATAAGAACCAAAATATTTACTTTTTAGAGTTCAAAGACCAAAACGAACATTTTGAAAGTTCAAGGACTAAAATAGAACAAACTTAAAAGTTTAAAAACCAAAATAGGATTTAAACCTAAATTTTACTATCGTTTTCTTTTTTCTTTTTCTTTTTAATGAAAAATCTCTCTCATTTAATTAAATTCTGCATTTTTTCAAACATAAATACATAAAGAATTTTCTTAAAACTTGCATAGAAATTCTTTATTTAGAGATACATACTTACAATTGTATGGTTCATGTTTTTTTTTTTTTAGTTCAACAACATGTGGCGGTGGGGATTTAAACTCACAACCTTTTGATCGATGAGATACGTCTTAACCAATTGAGTTATGCTAAGTTTGGCACCGCACGATTAACTCTAATGTTTAGTTCAATGTAAAAGCATACATGCATCGAGCTAAAAGAAAGAATTTTCTTTAAAAAAAAAAATCAAGTTATTAATTTTAAAAATAATGTTCTTTGAAAAAGAAAGTTTAAAAAATAAGAGAGATTCAAATCTATTGATAAAAATAAAAAGTTAATTTGTTACGAGGTGGCAGGGGAAATCAAGACTAGTTTTTGAAAACACATTTCACTCCCTGACTTTGGAAAAAAGTAGTTTTGTAAATGGTAATTTGGGAATATGATTGAAAGATAAGAAGACGGCAGACACGATTTAGCGGTGTCCAAATAATAAAAACTTTTTTGTTTTCCTTTTTTTTAGGTCAGATAAATCATATATGGTATGGGCCATCGTTTTGAACCATTCTATAAATCTCTTTGAAATCATTTATCAAAAAAAAGAAAAAGGAAAAAGCATTAATAAGAAATTGATGTGTAGTGTAGTGCAGTAGCCCACCCAGACCGAAGCGAAGAGTGATTGAGTAGACTGATTTTGTTACGTTGTCCACAAAGACATGGACTTTGGAATTGGTCAACCAGTAGGTTTGTCCTCGGGGGAGATTCTTTTTCACTCTGGCCTTGCATTTTACGCCCAACATCATCCACTGTCTATAACAATTAACATATAACCGCGTCTTTACCTATGCCTTTCCAATTCTTCATTCATAATTTATTGATACTTCACATCAACCCAAATTAGTGACATGGATATTTAATGGGTGGGACAGCTGATATGATTGAATGAGTTCATGTGAAATGTGGGAAAGGGTGCATTTTTTTCCACGCCAATTTGTTGCCATATATCTGCATTTTCATAAGGGAACATAGCCGTATGAGTTGGGATGACAAAAACAATCTTGTATAGTTTCAATGAGCCTAAATATGACTTTTCAAACACACAAGTCTTCTCAAGTCTTCCCTCCGACGTTGTCACTTTTCCCGGCCCGCCCTTGGAAATTAATCAAAAAAATAAAACTCTTTTTATTGGCTCGTGATATAACATAAACCCTAAATTTACCCAACTCAGGAGCGGATCTACGTAGAGGTCAAGGAAGCACCTGCCCCCTTGAATTTTCTTTGTTTATTTATTTTCAAATTTATAGTTTATTGAAAGCGGCAAAGATATATATAAATAATTGGTCGTTCAAGTAATGTACCCCTCTCTGGCCCATTGGTTTTCTGCTTACCTAGTGATGCAGGTGTCTTGCGTTCAAATCTTTTATGTAACAACCCCACTTTCTAAAACTCAATTTCTTAAAACAAAGAAATGACTCGAGTTTAGTATTTTGAAACTTAATTCACAGTGACAGAACATTCACTCCCTTACGGCCCTACTACTACTTGATGATAGATATGACACTTAATCAATGTAACCGAGGCCCCCCCGATACCGACCCTCTAAATCGGGGAAAGCTGTCACTCATCAATTCAGTCCGTGCAACATACAACAGTATATGCACAAGTTCCAACTAACTTAACAATCATATCGAACACATGTTCTATTAATGAAATCTTATAATATACTGAAGCACCCAAAATATTCATCAGTCGATACCTCCAACAATCAACATACTTATACATATCATAGCATTCAATCTAGTATTTCGATAGACAACAAGAATGTAAAATCATATAAATATGCTCATTGTCGACATACAACACATATTACACAGTCAGATATTTTTACAAGACAATTATATTCGAGCTCACTGTTTGGAACTGCCGCTACTATTACCTATGCGCCGCCGCCGATGGGAGGATGAGAAAGAGAGAGTGAATGTGTGATAAATGATGGAGGAGGATGTTGGCGTGAAAGGGAGAGAGAAAATTTTCTTTTGAAAAAAAAAAAAGCTTGGTCGTTAAGGTTTCAGGTATATTTATAGGGTTTTCCATAAACTCTAATCCTAATCCAATTTTATATATTTATAGGGTTTTCCATAAACTCTAATCCTAATCCAATTGGATATAAATTCAAAGTTGTTATGATCTTTTAACTATTTTCCTTTTCCTAAAAGATAAAATTCTTCTTATTTTATCTTTTATTTTATCCAAAATAAAACTCAAATACTTTCAATAATTTTTTTCTAATCTCATCTAAATAAAATCAATAATTTTAACTTCAAAAATTCATCTAATTAATTAATTTTCAATCACCTTAATAAATTTAAAAAAAAATAACACTCATTAATAATCAGTTCAAATAACGAGACGCTACAACTTACTACCTTAAGAACTTTCATCCCCAAAAGTTGCTAATTTTGGAACAACTCAAGATATTTAGTTTTCATTTTCATTTCTTCTTCTTGTTCTCAGGTTGCCGCTTCCAATTGGTGGTTCCTCCAAAGAACCTTCACTAAAGCGATCTTATGGTTTCAAATGGCCTTCACTTCTCAAGGGAGAATTTGGACAGGCTTCTCTTCATAAATCAAATTTTTACTGATATGCAGAGGCTCAACAAACATTTCAAAAAGTATAAAACTAAAAATTGTAATCATACAAAATTATTTATTATAGTTTTGTAATACAAAATAACTTTAATATTTTAGTCCTCTAAGTTTTAATAAGAATTTCAAATTAGTATTTTTTTTTTAATTCAACATTTGTGGGGATGAGGGATCAAATCATCGATCTCTGCGATGGTAGTACATGACTTTATCTACTGAGCTATACTCAGATTGACATTTCAAATTAGTATTTGATACTAAATGTAACTGTATTAACTTATAATAAAAGATGACTAAATAATATATGCAATATAAGAATTCATGAAGGTAGTAGTGATAGAACATAGAACTAAATGAAATAAGTAATATCTATCTAGTCAGAGAAAATGTTAGGTAAAAACAATATATGATTAGTGCTCAAAATTTTATGTATGACTTTTTTTTTTATATAATAATTTTTCCGTGGTATTCTACGCGTATTTCTTTCTTGACTATTGAAGAAGTCCAATGTCTATATCTTTCTCAAATTTTATGTGAGCAATAAATAAAATATTTATGCTATATATTGTGAACTTTAATTACCCACATATGGTAATTAAAAATAAAGCAACTGTAACACTCGAGTAGAAGAGAGATACATGAATAAACTGTCACTGCATTCGAAAGAGAGAGATTTGAGACTATGCAATCATTAAAATAATTGATAATTACTATTTATGCCAACATGATGTACCTTCCTTTTCAGTGACTCAATCATAAGAATTCTAAAGTTAAGTGTGTCTTATGTTGGATAACCTTCTAAATAATTTATTAAGAAATATGTGGATGAGTACAAAGCATGCTGAAATCTAAAATTAGCAAAAATCTAAAATCTAAAATCCAAAATTAATTATTAAACTTTGGGAACCAAATTATAAATAGAAGTAGACTTTAGAGAACAAATCATATTTAAACTATTCTTTTTATATATTTAATTGTATATGTCAATATTTGATTATCTAAGGAGATGAATTCAAATTTTGTTTGAATAATAGAAAATTTTAAACTAATAAATAATTGGTTTCGTGTTTGTTTGTTCGTTTTTTTTTTTTTTTTTGACGAGGGTTTCGTGCTTGTTTAAAATATATAATATTGACATTTTTAGTGTACATATGGCGCAAAAGAAAAAGATTCGTTTTTTAATGGTAAAAGAAAAAACGTTTTTTTAGGACAGAAAATAATAATAATAATAAAATTTGTGATGATTGTATGGAGTAAAAAAAATTAAAATTCACGGAGTTGACAGGTCGCACGCCATCGTGATCATTTTTATTTTTCCATGGCCTTTATGCGTAGATGAGGAATGGAGGCCACGTCAGCTGATCTAATTATTAAAGATTTAATAATATTTTTCACACGCATTTTATATATATATATATATGTATATATATATAACTCCAACTGTTTAAAAGTATATCTAATTCACCTGGTTTAAATCTCTATCCCACATGTTGTTAAACTTAAAAAAAAAAAAAAAATTTTAATTATAACTTTTAATTTTAAGGATAATATTTTTAAAAAAAAAAAATATAAAAATAAATTATTATTATAAATTATACAAAATATTCTAAGCTTTAGCTAAGTTTCAACTATGTCTTTATAGTTTTAAAAGTTTCAACTTTACCTTTTACATTTTAAAATTGTTTAAAAATATCCTTTGTCTATCAATTTTTTTTCAAAAAAAAAAATGTGGCATAGCGATAGCTTGGATAATGACCTTTAAAAATATAGCATAGGTACAAATGGACATTGATAATATTTCAATTATGCCCCTGAAGTTTGAAGTAAGTTTCGATTATACTCATATTGCTTAAAATTCTTATTTTAACACTTAACCCGTCCATTAGCTTTTATTTTAAAAGTTAATGGAAGAGTTATTTTAAACAATTTTAAAATTTAAGGGTTAAAATGAGATTTTTGAACAACAAAAGTATAATTGAAACTTAATGGCCCCAAAGTTCAGGAGCATGATTGAAGTATATTATCAATGTCCACATGCACTTCTATTTTTACAAATTATTGTTCAACTGATTGTCACGTCATATTTTTCATTTTTCTTTTACAAAAAAAAATATTTGACAAAAGAGTATTTTTGAAATAATTTTGAAAGGTTGAGAGTAAGATTGAAAATTTTGAAACTATATGAACATAATTGACACTTGCCATAAAGTTTTAGGGTATTTTGTATAATTTAGCCAAAATATTGTTATTATTTTTAAGAGAAAGGTGATTGCATATAGGATATAAAAAAGTCATAGTAATACAACCCTACTGACCACGATAGCGAATCCATCCCTTCATCACCGAAAATGTTGAATCTTCGATTTCATTTTTGTTACACTAAATCAAAACTAAATTTTTATACATTTTCTGATTTTCTACTTATTAGCTTTTTGAAGATGAGTCTTTTAACATAAAATTTAGATTTACACTATGATTTTAATGTTCTTTTTTTTTTTTAAAAAAAAAAATTGACTTTTGAAAAGTCGAAATCATTTAAAATTTTGACTTTTGAAAAGGTAATATTAATTACTAAGGATTATTAAGAAATGACCTCCTAATTTATTATTTACTTAATGCAGACACCAAATGAGTGGTTTCATTTTTTAAAATTTAATAATCACTACTTATTGTACTAATAAAAAATAATAATCATCACTACTTATTTTTAATAAGAATAACCTGTTTTTATTCTGTACGATAATTATTGATTTACATAATCTTTGTTGTTGATTCATTTTAGATGTCAATCCATTATACATATAGAAACTATTGACGTTTCTATTCTAACTTTTAAAATTGTTTATTAATTGTTATCCTTTTTGTAAAGAATTAATTAGATTAGATGTGTAGCTATCCGAATTTGAAATCTACTTTTACCAAATATATCTTTAACCAATTGAGTTATGCTCGGTTTAACAATTTGAAATGCACTTATTATTCTCTTGTTTCTTACTTTCATTTTAATTATCGTTGTTTTTTTATTTTTTTCTTTGAATGTCACGTTTTTTTTTTTTTTTGAGGAGAAAATGTCGCGTTTCATGGTATAGAATGATTGTTGTTTTTGGAATTATAATATTGGCTATAATTTTGAAAATTGTACTATGTATTTTAAATAAACTGAAGGGAGGGATAGATATGCTTACAATTTTACGTTAAATATACAAAATGATTTCTAATCTTTTCAGCAATTTTTAATTTTTTTTTAATATTTAGAAATTTTTAATTTTTTCCCTTGTGTATTGATTTTCTTAATTAAGTATTTTTCATATAAATAAAAGCTATTTTATTTGAAAAAATAAATAGTAATTTTTTAAAAGGAAAAATTTAATAGATAGCAATTCACATGGTCATATTTGTAGTAAAGCAACTAAATTAAGATTTTGCAAATTCTTTTTTTACACTCACATATATCATTGAAGATATGTTTACTTACCAATGTTGATAAACTAATAAACGTCTATCATTGATAGATGTGTAGGTTGAGACATTATGAAAGAAATGAACCATTGTCAGTTTCAAAGACTATATTTTAACATTTTTTTCATGAGTGAGTTTAGGTTTTCTTTTTATTTTAAATGTCATAGTAAATATGTGCAAGCATTCATTTGTTTAGCCTTTAACGCTCGAAGATGTTATTAATACTTTAGCCAATAGAATTATGCTTAAGTTGACATTGGACATGCTACTTGTATATGAATTGTGCACGTGTGGACGAGTTACATAAATTTGATCCACCCATAAAAAAATATATATACACATATAAATATATCTAATGGAGAATTAATCCCTTTGATGTCAAAATAATCAAACATTTTGAAACACTTTTAATGTCTCGTCAATCTAATTTCATTAAATATCACCCATTAAAAAATGTACTGGGTTAGAAATGTAAAAGCTACAAGCAGTACACTAGAGAAGGTGACATTGAGTTTTAGAGGGCTACAAGTGAAAAGAAATATGGATGATATGTAAAAGTAATGGAAAGAATAGAGTTTTGTTTATTTGTTGATGAGTGAAGGATGGGTTTAGGGGAGACGTGTATAATGTAAAGAGGAGTAGATTTATGAAGTGACCAGTATTGCATTATATATATATATATATATATAAATTCAAATAAATTACCAATTCAATTGATAGTTCAGCGATAGAAATAGTTTGAAAAAATGTGTGTGCCCTCGGAACATGGATTCAAATCTCATTGTATGCCTATTCGTGAATATTTTATTTATTTTATGTTTGGTGCTCCATAACTAAAAATCATGGATCTGCCCCTGAATGTAAATGTGAAAAAAAGAGAAAAAGGGTAGAATTGGAAAA
>JAOANK020000066.1:2647810-2664529 GCA_026257165.2 Telfairia occidentalis | reverse complement strand
CTCATAGAAAAAGTACCATGCAACCACTTAAGCATATAAAACTACAAAAACTATGGTAAAAGCATTATTCAAATAGGCAAAATCTTTTACCATGGGTAACAATAATTCAACATGAGTTAACTTGACATAATTCAACTAATAAAAAAGTTAAGTTGTAGTAAATTCTCTTATAAAATATAAAAAGAGTTGTATTTAAATTCTAATTTTTAAATACTTCAAAATTTTAAATCATTAATCTAACTTTAAAATTAAATAATTAATGAAAAAAAAACTTGATGGTATGGGGTATAGAGATCTTCCTTCATTGCTACACACAACTATTAAAAAAACTAATAAAAAATTAGCAGCTATTTAATTAAAAAAAATATTTTTTTTTTTTACATTTCTAACTCTAGTTGTAAAAAACATAATGGTAGTCGGTGCGTAGGAAGCATCTTTATACACTGATATGTAGCTAAAATATTGTTTAAAAAAAAATGTTCGAACTCAATTAAAACAAAGAGCCAATAATAAACCCTAAAAAACGATCTCATCCCATCACAAAAACACGCTCGGAATGCACGACGACACCGAACTAAAATTTCAATTGAAAACAACTCAACCTATAAAAGGCATGTTAATATCAAAACTCATTTATATGCATATTCAAAGTTGTTCCATGTGGGTCAATATTTTTTTTTTTTTTTTGCGTTCAACAACATGTGGGGATAGGGGTTTGAATCCAAGACTTTTTTGTCTTAGAGTATATATCTTAACCAATTGAGCTATGCTCGGTTTGACCATATAGGTCAAATTTTGACTCATACGAATTGAGCATATTATTAAAAAAAAAAAATAGTGTATCAAAAGAATAATGTAATCAGGAGATAATAGAAAGAAGAATGAGAATATAAAATTAAAATGTGATTGGATTTATAAAGAAGAGGAAGAGGGATGAAGTTGAAAAAGTTGGGTCCAAAGTTGTGGATCATTGAAATCACTAATCACAAAACTGGCTCCAGCTTCTCTTAGTAACCCTTGAGGATTTCTTCTTCCCACACCCACCACTCTCATTCCAGCTCCCACTCCTGCTTTTATTCCTGATACTGAATCCTTTTTCAAAACACACATAAATCACAAATTTAAACAAAAACAAAAAAAAAAATCAAATTTAATCATGTTTAGTTTCAACTCCATCCTTAATTATGTTTTTAAAAGTTTCAATTCGATTCTAGGGCTTGGTTTTAATTTATTTTTTATATATAATAACTCATTTTACTCATCATTTTTTTTTCTTTCTTTTATTCTGCTTCGAAATTGTAGTAGGCGTTAGATAACATATATTGGATTCAGCCAAATAAAAAACACCAACATTATGAGAAACCAAATTAAAAATTTTTAAATCATAGAGTTGAAAAAGATAATCAAACCAAGTAATAATAATAATAATAAACATATAGTTGGAAAAACATATACATGTTGGTTTGAAGCTTTAGTCATATTTTAATATCAGCTGGCTTTTCCAAATGGGCAACTTTCATTTAAGAACTATTTTTTCGTTTTGATTTTCAAATTTATAACCCAAACTCAAATTTTTGTTAATTAGAGTATAGCAGTAGATAATACACATTTATTATATCGTAAAGATCAATGGTTCGATCTCTTAATCTTGTAATTATTAAACTAAAAAAAAAAATTGTAACTCAGAGTTTCAAAAAAATAAAAACCCTAAACCAATTTTTTAACTTGGTTTTATAGAAGTGAGGAGTAGAAATGAACCTCAAAGACAAAAGAACGTTGAGGTGAGAGTTGAAGTGCTTGAAGAGCTTTCAGTAAGGATCGGGGAATGGCTTTGGACGCTCACATTCGTTCCCTATAACCACCACCTGAAAGAAGTCTGTAAGTTTAAGCATCGACAGAATCAGCTCGGCGTTCGGCCGTGGGGCGTTGGTCACGGCGGCGCGTTTCACCCCACGCTCTTCTATCCACTTGCAGACCTTCTCCAACCCTTCTATGGCTTCCAACTGCTCTGCTGCTAATCTAGTAAAGATGGAGACTTCAAATCATATCTAATCATGGGATCACTTCATATTCAAGACGTTTTCATTGGTTCAATTTTTGTACTCTTATTAGTTCTTTTTTTTTTTCGATAGAGATGACAACAGGGTGAGACGGGATCGAAGAAATGCATTGTCTATATCTAATCTCGAATGAATTTTAAATCTTTGCGTTGTTCCTACCCATTCCCAAAATACTAATGTTAGTATTTATATTATGGAGAAAATACTTTTCCGGTCCTTCAATTTTGAGTTTAGATCTATTTGGTTGTTTTTTAGGTTTCAAAATATTACATTTCTACACTCTTGAATTTTGAGTTTATTTTCTCATTTGTTCATAGCTTTCAAAATATTATAAACTTTTAACCCTGAATTTTGAGTTATTTCGTTTTTATTTGGTTTCTATGTTTCAAAATGCTATATACATTTTTCCCCCTAAGTTTTCACTAGTGCTTATTTTTTGTCCCTAACACAACAATAACATGCTAACAAGTCTATTAAATGATAGTTTATATTGGTTATATACTTGTATGGTAAAAATAGTTATTTTTTAATATTTCAATAGATGATGTAACAAAAGCGATAACAATATAAATGAACCCATTACTTATATTTCTATTATGGTTAAGACAAAAAGTAAGAAAGCTAGAAAAATTAAAGATAAAAGTGCAATATTTTGAACTTTAGAGACCAAATGAAAACTTAAATTAAAAATTACGCATCCAAATATAAACATTTTGAAATCTAAGAATCAAATGGAAACTCAAAATTTAGAGATAAAAAGAGTAACATATTGATACCTAGAATCAAATAAATGGAAATGAAACTCAAAACTTAGCGATGTATCAAAAGGAGTACATATTTTCAATATACTATTTATTAGTTTAAATAGGGTTTAAAAACATTTTCATATATATTTGAATAGAAAAGAATACATATGATTAAGAAAAATCAGGTCAAGAAATAATGGGGGCAAAATATGGAGTGGGGAAAATCATATTGAAAATGAGCACAAGAGGGCTTTGAAGTTGAAGTTCGAATATTTTGTAGCTGCAAAAATAGACTTCTTTATCTTGAAGGAATTTTCTAGCTTTGGGGAGGAGGATGCCACAGAGGTCCTCATTGTGCCTTCCACTTATGTTTTCAATGAAAAATTCCTCGCTGATTGGGACTCCATTGTTGAATCCAACCTGCACCCCATTTTACTTAAACCAAAAAAAAAAAAAAAAAGAACTATATTTTATTTATAATAAAAAAATGTATTTCTTCAAAAAGGTAATTGATTTTAACTTTTTAAAATGTTTTTTTTAGTCTCTAAATCGATTCGATCTCTGTCTATATAAAATTTCAAAATGTCTAACTTAACTTTTAAAACTTAGAAAAGTTAACCAATTTAGCCACAATTAGATGAATTGGTTATATTGACGTATTAATGTACCGCTCTACATAGATATTAGGGGAGAAGATAGGACAACGGTAAGAATCAAAATGTTTATTAAAAAAAAAAAAAAAGACGGTCAATTTGAGCATAGCTTAATTCAACTTATTAAGATACATATTGAATCACCACCCCACATGTTGTTGAACTAAAAAATAAAAATAAAAAAATAAAAAAATTAAGACTTAAAGTAGACATTATAAAAATTTATGGAACAATATAAATTACATCTAAACTAATTCAAGGTCCACAAGGTAATTTAAAACAAAAGAATATGAAAAAGAATAGGTCTGAAAATAGTTTGGGAAAATATTGGTTAAATTATATGTTTACGTCTACTAAGTTACTAAATTTTGAACCCAGAAGTCTATTAGACAGAAAAAGGGAAAAAAAAAATATTAGACACCTTTTAACCACAAAATTAAAAATCCATTGAAGTGTAAAGCGCTTATTAATTCATGCACGTATTAGTTAAAATTATTTATTAAAAATTATAATTTAACCAAAAAAAAAGAAGTTTAAAAAGAGAGAGAAAAATTATTCAAGGAAAAAGCAATATAGATATAACGGTGTAAAATTGTCAGCTACATTGTGGCGGCTCCTTCGAATAATTTCTGAGAAGCGGGAGTGGACCTATTGAAGCATTTGACGGAAGGCATAGAAGTGGAGAGGATCGGAATCGCAGAGAGTTCCATCAATGTCGAACATAACACCTTCAATAGGTCCCTTCTCGCACAAACTGTGAGAGAATAAGAATTTCAATCCTCTCTCGTGTCCATTATTTTTGGATAAATTATTCTCAAAAAAGCACTTCCAAGGGAAGTAGAATGGGAGGGAAGGGAGGAGTTGAGTACCTGACAGTGGAGACGGCGGCCGCGGGAGGCGGTGGAGAGCGGCGGCGGGAAATTGGATGAGTTGAAATGGTGGGGTAATGGTGGAAATGGTTGAAAAGATGGGAAAGGGGAAGATGAGGAGTAAGAGGTAGAGGGATGATAATGGGATGATGAAGAGATTGCATTATTATTCTTAGTTTTTCAATTGTGTGAACCACAACATACCATTCATATTCTCTCTCCCTCTTTTTTTTAAAATGGTACAAACTAAATTTCTAACGGTTTTTTAAGTTCAACAACATGAAAGAAATTCGAACCTAAGACCTTTTCATTACAAATATATGTTTTAATGAGCTATGCTCGATTTGGCAACTACTTTTCAACATTACAATCACATTCTCAAACTTGATATGAACAATTAGCTTTGTAAATTTTACGATAATTGTTGCAATTAAACTCTTGATCATATGGTTATTCCAAATTGCAAAAACTACTCGTGAATTACAAGTGTTGTTTTGGATCAAAACTCTCCAACCATAAAACTGTTAATTACAGTCAAATAACCCATATTGAGACATCGATCTGAGAATTTAATTTTTTTTTAATTGTTAAAATTACACTTTTCAAATTTTATAGAGTTTAACAAAAATTATGTATTGAATTGAAATCATTCTAAATTCGAGAGGTTTGATTGTAATAAATTGTTACATTTTGTAGTAGTTAAGAACTTAAATTGTAAAATTATTTCATAAGTTTAAAAAGAGATGATTGATCAAATTTAAAGTTTGATGGTGTGTGATTGTAATAACTTCTATAGTTCATGAGTGATTTTTGCGCCAACTGAACATAACTCAATTGATTAGGGTATAATTTTCTAACCAAAAAGGTCGTGGGTTTGAATCCTCATTCTACACGCGTTCGATTGAACTAAAAAAATGGTTTTTGCAATTTTTTTTTTTTTTTTTGTGGATTTAGATTATAACTTTACTTGTGGACTTTTTAAGATTGTGTGTATTTAGTTTCTAAATTTTTAATATATTATTACTAACCTTGTCAATTCATCATTTACTTTTAATTAAATACCTAAACTCAGCTTCTAATGTAGACATTTTTTTTTCTTTTGAGTTCAACATGAGAGTGAAGATTCGAATATTTGATCTTTGGATAAAAAATATATGCTTTAACTGGTTTAATTATGTTGATGATGACCTTCCAACTAAGAATTAAACTGATGTGGAGTTGACAAAAAATTATCAGACACAAAATTGGTATTAAGAATGCTTTTTTTTAGGATAAAACCTATTAGGATATTTTCAAAAAAAATCTAAATACTTATTAAACACAACTTTTTAACGTTGGCCATGTATCATAGACCAAACTTGTTATTTTACCTTTTCTTTCTTTTTATGGACATATTTTTCAATGCTATAATAATACGAATCTTTAAAGTTTAAATTTTATTTTAGTAAGGGATCGGATTATTTGTATTTATTTCATTTTTTGTTGTCCTAATAAAAAAATATCTATACGAACAAATATTTAAATTTGGGAAGGAAATCATTTTCCTTCTTGGTTACTCAATTTTGATAATGATACATTAATTTAATGTCTTTTTCTTTCTCAAATATATATATATATATATATATATATACACATACACACACACGAACAAATATTTAAATTAAGTCAAGCTTTTAAACATTTGAACACTTGTCTTTAACTTGCCCACTTCTTGAGAAAACTTCTCAATAGGTCATTTAGCAATGTTTAACTATGGAGGTTCTATTAAAGAACCTCCAAAAAAGAGGAGTGCATAATATTAATATAAGCTATCTCTATCGATTATATTATTAATGGGACAATCTTATGTGTTTGCATATTTTTAAGAGTCTCTTAATCGACATTGAATTAATTCATTGATATCACTTCATTGAGAAGCTTACTAGAAACGATATCCTATCATTACCTCAGTTTTTGTAGATGTGATATATTAACGGCAAAAAAGAAACATCTAATTGTCTTACCTTTGTATTAGTGATGATCTCTCTTCGTGCTCATTGATTCAAAGCCTATTAAATATATATAGTCAATTTGAGTATAGTTCAGTTGATAATGCATTAAACTATCATCGTAAATGTTCATAATTCGATCTCTCAACCATGTAATTGTCATACTTAAAAAACTTATATATATATAAATTTGATCTTAGGACGGAATCTTGTAATTTATACCTAATAATTAATAACCCAATAAATTTCTCACCCACTCACCCATCAACTTTGTGATTGGGAATTACTTCCAAAAAAAAAAAAAACTTTGTGATATATTGGGAATTGGATTCTCATTCTTCACATCAAAACGGCACTTATTCCCTGGCTAACTTAGGCACTTGCCATTTTTTTTCATTATCAAATGCACTATTTTTTTTTAAAATTGAAACATGATATTTGATTATAGTTTTGTTATTTGTTTAAGTTCAATTGATTTAATAACAATTTTTTTTTCATTACTTATCTACTAATTCGAGAATGACTTAGTGGATAGGATACTTGTTACTCATTTAATTCCAAAAGATTAATAGTTTGATCTCTCATCTTCACAATTATTGAATTAAAAATAACAAATTTAAATTTGAAAATATAAATCTAAACAAAATACTTGTTGTGAAGAGTCTAAATTAATAAAATTGCCGTCGTTTAAAAAAAAAGATTTCATTTAGTCATGTATGAGGGATATAGACGAAATATATTTCAAATTAATTTTTTAGACTTGTTTGTCTTTATTTTATCAAAATAGTTCAATTCTTTGTATTACATTGCACTAACATCATCACCCGTTAATCTAATTAACATTCCACGTCGATACTTGACAATCGATATTACCGACGTCGACTTATAATTTAACATTTACAATTTTTGTTTTAAAAAAAATATTATTTTTGAACAATACACTCTCGATATTGCTATTTATGAAAATAGCCCACACTGAAGTAACTTTACTAGAAATATAAGCTATCTCGCTGGCTGTGCCCACGATTTCATTAGGGATAAATCCACAATTTTTTCTGTTCCTCTATTTAATGCCCATCTCTGCACGTTGAATTTCGCGGCAATCTTCTTTCTGCCTTAAAGTTTCCCCTGTTTTTCAGCAGTGAGTAGCAGCTTGTTTTCTGTGCTCAATTATGCTATGTGTTCTTCACTGTGGTAATTCGTATAGTTTTATTCCACTCATTTGATAAATTGCGACTTGGGTGGGTTTTAAAATCCTGTGGAATTGCAAAAATTTTCCAATTGGGTTACGGTATAGAGTGTTCCGTTTGTTTGAATGTGCAGAAAAATGTGAGAATTTAGAGCACATTTTTCTCTTGGACGATCATTTAATCTTATAGCATGTCTTTGTATGTTGCTCTGGTTTGCATATAACTTACGATGTTTTTACCCAATTGAAGCTTTAAACTTATGGAATTATGCACCCATTTGTTCTCGTTGTGTTTTGTCACATGTAATCAAAGAACGGGAAAACTAATGTATCGTCATTGAAACTTAAGTTTAGTATATATTTAATGTTTATGTTATGCAGAATCTTCTTATTTGAACCATATTTAATTGCGGCTCATGGAAGCGGTTGAGGGTGCGGCCACCAGCGAGGTATTTTTAGCTTTTTTCTAACGTTCTGTAATTTAATTCACGAGGGTTCTCAGTTAAATTTGATATTTTGTTTTGCACCGATAATAATGTTCATTGGGTTTATAAAATGACCTCTCACAATTAGTTGTATTAGGTGCTAGTTCAGTGAGAACTGGTTTATTCTTTGATATGCCGCATTCTATAATTTGATGCATCCGATGGTTTATAAGTATTGGTCTGACACATTTTATTTCTCTTCTTTGGTATATTATGTATTTCGTTGCTGACTGATATCTTTTAAGCTGTTTCAGGAAGAAAATGGAAGTGTAATTGAAAAGAAACCTACAGTTGTCTTTGTTTTGGGTAAGTGTAACACTGTAAGAGTTCTGGCAGGATGAGAATATAGGATCTCCTTGCATGTTTGATATTCCAGTGGTTGAAAAATTCTAATTAAGTTTCTCTTAACTATTCTCTTTTGCTGTATCTTCCTTTATTTATTCCTCTTTTCCACTGTTCCAATGGCTTCACCTTTATCGTATGTTGGTGGTTTCTCTAGTACGGTTTTTTAGAATCATCTCCTGTAAGAAGTTTTCGGTTAATTACTCCATCTCACCTTTTCTTCTTTGTCATGCTGCTCTTGAAATTGAAGCTGATTTTTCTGATATTGTTATGAACAGGTGGTCCTGGCAGTGGAAAGGGCACCCAATGTGCGTACATTGTTGAGCACTTTGGTTTTACACATCTTAGTGCTGGAGATCTTCTCAGGGAAGAAAGGAAATCTGGTTCTGAAAATGGGTATGTCATATGTAAGCATAGATTTGAAGATACATGCATATGGCTTGCCTATATGCTTGATAGGAAACTAATAGAATTTGAACTTTGGTCAATATACTTTCCTTTTATTACCTGCAGTTTAATGATAAAAAGTATGATTAATGAAGGGAAGATTGTTCCTTCTGAGGTAACAGTAAAGCTTATTCAGCGAGCAATGGAGGAAAGTGGTAATGACAAATTTCTTATAGATGGTTTTCCACGTAATGAGGAAAACCGTGCTGCTTTTGAGGCTGTTGTAAGCCTTCTTAGCCACTTGTTTTCCCTTTTTCTTTCAAACATGTTTTACTTTCTGTAGTAGTACTTGTTCAATAGTATGTTCAGATGGTTCCATTGTTTCTAAGTAAGTTTTTTTCCACAAAAAAACTATTATTTTTCTAAATCTTCGTACTTATCACATTCATATGGTTTGCAGACTGGTATAGAGCCTGCTTTTGTCCTCTTTTTCGATTGTCCTGAAGAGGAGATGGAGAGACGTCTCTTAAGTAGGAATCAGGTTAAACCATTTTAGCCCTCCTTCTCACCTGAAAAGTTACAACACTTTCTTCTTAAAGTGATAATGTCATACAAATGGGATAATTATCTTTGGTGATTCAGGGAAGAGAAGATGATAATATTGAGACAATTAGGAAGCGTTTCAAGGTTTTCTCGGAGTCCAGCCTCCCTGTAGTTGAGTATTATGAATCTATTGGGAACGTTCAGAAGGTAAATCAGATATAAATTGGTACTTAAATGTCTGAATTTTTTGTAAAATCTTTTTTCCCTTTAGTATATATATACATCTGAGGTTTCCCTTTCAATTCTTAGATTGATGCTGCAAGGCCAATTGAAGAAGTCTTTGAGTCAGTTAAAGCTGTTTTCACATCAATAAATGAGAAGGTAAAATCCCATGGCCGTGCTCAGCAGAAATTTACTCTCTTAAAACTCCAACTAAAATGGAAAATGAACTTTTTACGAAATGGAGTTTGTAAGAGATTTTGATTGGGCATGTTTTTGAGACGAGTAAACCACTAACTGCTTCAAAATTGAAAAGTCGAGTACGGGAATTATGGATTATGGACCTAAAGCTTGATGTAAACTTCATTTGAATTAGGAAATATATTTATCCTGGAGCTTTCAAGATTGATATCATTTTGACATACTGGTCCTGTAATTATGTGTGAACTGAAATAACTGCTCAATGAGGGACGAAAAAGCATTTTTGGCTGTGGATGTTGTGTTAGAAGTGCAGAATTTTTCTACTGTTAAGGATCTGGGAAATCAAATAACTTGCATATTGCAGTTTGACTCTGGATGCATGTAACTTCAGTCCTAATTGGTGTATGGCTTCTTCAAGAGTAACATTTTTCTTCTTATTGGCAAGGCACCCTTGTCACAAGGTTGATGCTTAAGTGTGTCATATAAAGGTTCAGTGTTCATACACATATTTGATGTACATGTATAATCCTCCACAATGAGGAATATGATTTCACATTAAATCATGTGATATTAGTTTGAGAAGTTTGAAGATAAATGCTATTATGACTTTGAAGGGCATGGCTATTAAGTCTTCTGGAAATTTTTTACTGCTCTTGCTACAATTTTTTTCTCCTGAATTACGAGTCATTTTACAACTGTAATAAAGTTCTGGATGAATTTTATATATCCTCAAGATGATTCAAAGAGCTATATGTTGTTTTTCATTAAAGGCCTGCGATTCTGTTTATTATTGTTTTCCTGCTGTTGTAATTGACCAAAGCACATCATGTGGTTTTTGTCAATTATAAGTATGATAAAAATTATGTATGCTCCTTAGTTACCGAGTGTTGTATTTGTTAAGACTGTAAAGAATTCAGAGAATAATATAGACTACATTTCCTACAAAATTATGGCTAATTATCTTGTAGTGCCTGCCGTTTTTATACGAATTTATATCTGATCCAAACCAAGTATAAAATAGGCAAACAACTAGAGAATAGACATTTTTTTTGTTGAAAGAAGTGTGTGAACTTTGTATGATGGAAGGAAAGAAAAGGCAAAGAAATGCGCTATCGAAACCGACCATAGACTGAAAGTAATTGTTCCACTTACATTAAGATTCTTTTCTCCTAACATCTATTTGCATCTTTTGCAGGATGATTGAGAGTGTTGCTTCTATACCAATACCATTCATGTTTTTCTATTGAGGTAATCTCCCCGAGAAGTAAGTTCAAGAATTCTTTTTAGAAGCTTTTTCTGATTAAGATTTTAGAACACCAACTATAAGAATATATGGAAGTCACTTCTACAAGTTACTTGGAGAGTTCTAACAGAATTATGCAGTGTGGTTAGCAGGGAGATAATAATTATAATGGGTGTTCTGATATGAGGATATTCTCTTTCTTGAGCTCTTCCTTTGTTTTCCCCATTGATTTTTGATGAGTCATGACTTGATGTAATGTGATCATGTGCATTGCAGATTCCTCCTTAGTTAATTGTTCAGTGTTCATTGTATTGGGTCGTATATATTGGGTTCAAGTATGTTTTTTCCCTGGAGTTTTATCTATATTCTATTTTGGTCCTTACACTTTTTAGTCCCTAAACTTTTATTTACTCTCATCTTGGTCCTTTTATCTTTGAAAATCTCAATTTTAGTCCTCAAACTTCTAATAAACTCCACACCTAATCTGGATCGTAAATACAAGAATCTGATATGATATGTGGATAACTAATGTTGTTAGATAACATTTCAATAATATAGATTAAGACTTTTACGATATGGACCAAACATAAAGTTGAATGAAATTGAAGGACTAGAATTGAAATTTGAAATTTGGAAGGACTATATTGAAAAGTTGATAAGAGTTCAGGGACTGAAATCAGAATTTCCAAAACTTAGGGACCCAAAAATAAAATGAATAAAAATTTAGGGACGAAAACCATATTTAAACCAATATTTGTAGATCTACGCTTTTTTAGACACTACGTATAAAACGAGAACATTGTTGCTATTTGTTGTATAATTAATAAAAAAATTTGGGGGGGGCCTGTTCCAAAAATTTGTTATATATATAATTTGCAATGAATTGTGAGGTGGGACACGAATGCATGCTTCTTGTACATAGGCCCATGTTTGGTGTTATGGAAGGTTGTAGTTTAAACATAACATAAAAATGCATCTGCAGCACAGCCCTATCTTCTCAGCATTCTAAAATAAAATTGATTTCAAAAGTTTTTAATCATTGCTAGAGGCTTAAACTTGAACCTGACCTGTTTTTTCTTGTGGTTGTCCCCCCATGTTGTTGTGTCATTTAGTTATGAAAACAGCTATATTTTAGTTCTTGAATTCTGCTCTTTCTTTATCTGCCAGGCTTGCAACCCAAAGTCCTGTCTTGGCCTTCCCAAATCATTCATAAACTTAAGCTTGCAAAACCCAGTTGGGTCCTGTTGTTTATAACATATTCATGCCTGCTCTTTCAATGTTGCTTGTTTGTAATTATGCTGTGTTTATTTTATATACCAACAGGATTTGATCTATGGAAGTTAGGACTGGTCTGTGAATTGTGATAGTTCCATCTTTTTGATAGAACTAGTTGATGAATGAAAATGTTACATATGTATTAGATTTTCGAGAGGTCCGGTTCTCTCCCTATACTAAATACTTTTCTTTGCTTTCGCTCTCTCGTCTTAGTAGTGAGCCCACCCTTCGTACAATCCGAACCGACTTTTATTTACGTCGTTGATACATAAAAATCCTGTATTTTAAGTTTGCATTGTTCCCTCTAGCATAAGTGAAATGAAGGAAGGTTTTATGACTCCTGTAGTTTTGATATTGCAAATGGGAATGAGTTTAGTGAGGGTTTGAGAGCAATAGATGGTTACTAATAAAACTGAGTAAAAATGAGTTGGTGTTTGTTTTACAGGAATGTTTGATATGCATCCGATCAAATTTGGATTTCCTCGCATTTGTTTCACGAGAATATTAGAATGCATTTTTGCATATATGTATATGGGAGTGAGATTTTGAACCTCCGATTCTTTTATATTAGCAGATATCTTGGTATGTGACACAAGATAGATTGTTATTTTTTATATTCTTGGGAGATGTATAATCCTTTTCTTTAGTCATACGATTCAAATAAATGAGGTTTTGAATTTGTGCCTTATAAAGAAATTAATTAGTGTTCAGGTTGATGAAATATATACATTTTTAGAATGTCAATTTTACTTGTATTGATTTTGATGAGATTGCCCCTTTTGATTACGAACTACTCACTTTTTTTCCCCTTCGTGTTTAACGGTTGACAAAATCAAATATAGAACTATAATAATATGTCAGTTGGAGCATAGGTCGACTAATTAAGACATTTATTTTTTACCAAATCTCCACTTCCATGTATTAACACAATAACTATAAGACTAGAAGTAGTATTAACATTGTATGAATTAATAATAATCACGTTTATTTGAATAATTGGTTATTTAATCATATTCTGATGCATTAATCTCGGATATAAATTTTACCTAACAAAGACAATAATTCCCAATCATGCATACAAAATTCAAAGCGAAATTAAGTTTGTCAGCGAGGGATGATAAAAATATTGAAAATATAAATAATTACAGCAATAACTAAACAATAATTTGTAGGGTAGATTTTCCACTCTGACCCGTGTATTTGAGAAACTTTTTAATATTGTAATTTTAAAAATTAATTACAAAAATATTATAGTTTTCAAAGTAATTTCTAAAATATTATACTTTCATTGAAGGTCATCTTTTAAGTAGAAAATTGTTCTTGTATCAAAACGATTTGCAAAATTTTGTCACATCGATCTTTGTCTCTTTAAGAAAAAAATTATGGCAATATAACTAAATTTGTGCATTGGCGCCGCGGCAAGACCATTGGGCATTTTGCCTTTCTCCGATTTGTTTTTCTTTTTTCTTTGACTTAATTTACATTTTTTTTACTTGTTCATTTCTTTTTCTAAAATATTAATTATTTTATTTTATAAAGAAAGCAACATCTAAGTCAATAATTATTTAAATTTAAATTTATTAAGTAAAAATTTTTAAATAAAATTTTGTGTTCATCGTTTGTTATCTAAAATATTATTGTTTTATTTGAGTATTTAATTAAAAAATATTTATTTAAATTTCAATTTATTTTTAAAAAGATAAAAATAACATTCATTTGAATATTTAATTACATTTTAGATATTATAACAATTTTATTACAAAAATTAAATTATTAAATAAAATTTTCAAATAAAATTTTATGTTCATTGTTTATTTTTTAGAATATTAATTATTTTATTCTACAAAGAAATAAATATCTAACTACGTAATATTTATTTTACTTTTTAAAAGGCAAAATAAAAAATATGCAAAATTTATATAAAAAAATGAAAAAAATGAAAAGTTTTTTATTTTTATTTTTTTACCAAATTTGTACTTTTTTTAATTTTTAAAAAACAAAATAACTTTTATTTAGTCAAGAAAGATATTGAATTCTCTATAATATAAAATAATTAATATTTTTTTAAAAAATATGAACAATTAAAATAAAAAAAAGAATGTAAATTAAGTCAAAGAAAAAAGGAAAAACAGATCATTTGTCCTGCAAGACGTGGCAAGAGAAGGGCGAAATGCCCAAAAGACTTGCCACCACACCAATGCAAAGAATTTAATCACATTGTCATAAGTCGTCTCTTAGAGAGACTATAATTGATGTGGCAAAATTTGGCCAATTATTTTGACCCGTGGCAAGATTATCTCTTCAAGAGACGATAACTTTTTCTTTAACCAATGTCGTCTCTTCAAGAGACGACTTTCAATAAAATTGCAATATTTTGGGAATTAGTTTGAAAACTACAATATTTTTGTAATTAATATTCAAAACTACAATATTAAAAAAAATTTGATCGAGTGAATTAATTTTAACCTTAAATTTTTAATTTCATCTAATTGAAGACAAATTATAAATAAGAGAGAAAATTATTATATTTATAAAACCAAATTATTATATTTACATGATTTTGAACTTATTAGTCTATTAATACGTGCTATGTACGTGATATTTATATTTATTTTAAATATAGTTAATTTTCTTTCTTAAAAAATGATATGTATCAATTATTATAATTATTTATACTAAAAAAACTATTTACGAAGTAATAAGTGATTTTTCAATAATATTTTTAAAAATTAAATTTTCAATAAAATTTGGTAATTATGATTATATTAAAGCTCAACCATATTTATTAAATTAAATAGCTTATAATTGTATTGAAAGGATTGATTTAATTATATTATTTAATATTAAGTATAATTTTTTAAATACAGACATAACAATCAAAATAAAATAAATATATATCATATATAAATTTTGAATATAAAACAAATAAATATTAAGATAAGATTGTATTGACTTGTTGATATATTACATTGACATGAGCTAATTGAATGAGAAAAAAGAGAATGAATGTAAAGTCGTAAATTTTAAAAATTCATATTTTGATTTGAGAATGTAAAGAAGTTTTTGTTATTACTATGATTTTTTTTTCAATATTAATACATCTTTGAAATAGTTTTATTATATATCAAGCTTGTATTTGAGTTCTCTAGAAAATTAAAAATATTAAAATAAGTCTAATGTAAGATAGAAAAATAACAAAGTGAAAAGATTGATAGAAAAATAATATTGTAAAAAAATTATACCTCTTCATCAATTAAAATCAATTTCAGCACTTGGATTTGGATGGTTTATATATGTGTTCATTGATTATCTCATTGAATAACCATAACTTTGACAATTCATGCTTTTGAAGTTACTTCAAATTTTTAAGTAATATATAATTTTGTAACGATGAAGTGATATAACAATTGAAAATATAAAAACAAAACTAAAATTTGAATATAGACTGAAAAAAATGATGAAATCTATTTGGCTTTATTAGAGAAAATGACATTGTCTAACCTAACACTATTTACATCTATAGTTAGTAAAAAGATGAGAAAATGAAAAGTAATATAATTAAAAATGAAAGGTCTATGTATTTAAAATATTAAGAAATATAAAAAGTTTTGTAACTATAAAAATTATATGTCCATACATTTAAATATCGAGGAAGATAGAAAGTTTTTTCTTCTAATTTTTATTTAGTTTGAATGAATGAGGGAGGCTGAAAAGTTTTTTTTTTTTTTTTTTTAAGTTAACAAAATATTAAATGAACTTAAATGAAGGGTAAGAATAGAGTATGCTAAAGCCTTTTTTTGAGTCGCCTAATTAAATTTAAAGAAATGATAGGTTAAGAAATTTGATTCGGTGGGAGAGAAGGAGAGTGAAGAATGAAAGAGAGAGAGAAATATGAGAAGATTAGAAAACATGATTAAAAGAATGAAAGATGAATGAATGATAGGTTAAAAAAGAGGGAGAGAAGTGGCCTTTGAACTAAAAAAAACATTTTGAAGGGATTTAAATAAAATAATGTATTTTTAAAAAGATATTATAAAACTATAGTAGTTTTAAAAATATTTATAAAAATAGATGTGAAAATCGTGGACATCGTCCATGATTTAGGCAAATTGAACGATGTCCACGATTTAAGGGAAATTATGGATAATGTCCACGAGTTCCATAGTTTATTTTTCTTTTTCTTTTGCTTGTTTACTCTCTCTTCTCCCTCTCATCTACTCTTCTTCCAACAAGCAAGCACACTGCTGCCTCTCCTCTATGCTGCTCGAACTCTGGTATTCAGATTCTCAAGGGCGTCGAGGATGAAATGGAGAGCGGCGTCGCCAGATTACTAATAGCGGCTCAATAAATCATCAATGAAATTCAACATCAACATCATTGGAGATTATGGAAGAAGCACAAAATTAGAGAGAGAAGAATAAGCTAGAGAAGAGAGAGAAAATAGCTAGAAAGAATTTTAGGCTTTTAGCTTAACTTTAAAATAAAGGAAACCAATAACGAGAAGTGGCATTCGTAATGA
>JAOANK020000066.1:2635728-2647710 GCA_026257165.2 Telfairia occidentalis | reverse complement strand
ATGACTGAGTAAAATAAATATTTTCTTAGTTTTATTATTATTGAATTTTCACTAAAGATCTGTCAATTAAATTATTAATTAATCATAAAGTAAAAATAACAATTATTTGATTTGAAAATTATGACACGATTTTAGGAATAATGTATTTTAGAAATAATTTAAAGAAATAGATTTTGAAATTATGTATTTTTAAAAAAAGAATAACAATTGTAGTGAAATAAAGGGGAGAGAGAAAATAGTGTACATTATTTTCATTAAAGCAAAATCGTGTACATCATACACTATTTTCAATTATCCTAAACAACCTTATTTTTACAAATACTTTCTAAACTTACTCTACTTTTATCTTTTCTTATTATTTTTACATTATTAATTTTATTTTTTCAAAATTTACTCTATTTTGATAAAATTTTATTTAAAAAATATTATTTATGAAATTTACCCTTCGAGAAAGTGGGGAGATAATTTCAAGAGAGACAAGAAAAGTGAAATTTTAAACGGTGGAGAGAAAAAAAAAACAGAATTTGAATGAGGTAGGAGAGAGATAAATTAAAAATAAATTAAAGATAAATTTAGTATTATATAAATAACTGAGGTTAAAATTGTCTAAAAGATAATAGATTATAGATATAGATTTGGCTCACGTATTCAATATGTTCATAAAATAATAATTTAATAACAACATTTTCTTAGTTCAATAAACATGCTAAGTAATTTTTAAGTTTAAATTCTATTTTAAAAGTCTATTTTGCAATATCTATTTTTAAAAGTCTATTTTGGTATATGTATTATTGAAATTTTGGTTCTTATATTTCAGAAAAGTGATCATTTTGGGCATTGTATTTTATTTTTTATCTCTTTTTTTCTATCACCATTTCAACTCAAATACTACACTCAATAAATCAATCAAAATGTAGCCATAACTTGTATTTAAAGATTTTCATTATGTATAGAATTTATTTAGAGTTTTGAAAATAAAGATCAAAATGCTCATTTTTTAAAAGTACAACTAAAATAGATATTTTGAAAGTAAAAGAACTATAATAAATAAATGCTAAGTTATATGAAATATTTCTATACTTTGTATTTTATTTCAAAAATACCGTTATACTTCCAAAAGTTTACCTTTCAACTTTGCTAAACTTTTCAAAACTATCATTAAATTAAAATTATTTTAAAACTTCACTGAAAAATGAGCAGCGTCAACTTTTATCGATTAAGACTAATCAAAATTCTTCCACGTAGAACGCCTTAGCACCTCATTTTTCATTAAAGTTTTTAACATAATGTTGGTTATAAGGTAGTTTTGAAATGTTTAGCAAAATTTGATGATGATATTGAAACTTTTGAAAGTAGGAGTATTTTCGAAACAAAATACATGAGTATTTTATATAATTTAGCCATAAATAAATGTTGAAATTACATGAATAAAAAAAAAAAAAATCAAAGATAAGAATAATATAGATATATATAATTTTTTGATAAAGAATAATATTTAAAGCCAGTAATTATAATTTTGACCATTATTTCTAAAATATTTATACTAAGCCATTTTTTTTCCCATTTTTTTCCCTTTCAATTTCACCCTGGCAGTGGCAGATCTATGTGAACGTTTTCGGAGTTGGAACATTTTTTCTGAGAGAGAGAGAAAAAAGGACCATTCACAATCACAGGTAAAAATGCCGTATCTGAGTCTGTAATCTGACGGGTGGGTTGAAACCTCGAACTCACACTGTTTGCTTCAAGAAAAAATTTCCCTTTTTTTTTAATCTCAATCGCATTCAATTTCGATTTCGCCTTCGGATTTTGCTGCTCTTGTGTGCATTCTGCAAGTTTCTACGGAGGAAGAGGGAAAAGTGGCATCACGCAGAGGCCAATGTTCGGATCTAGGTTTTCCATTTTCGGAAGCGGTGTTGGTGCTGATAAGGTTGACAAGTCCGGGAAGAGCGAGGTTGTTCCTGGCCTGAAACTTCGCTCCGATAAAGATGTGTATCGGCCTGGGGATCCGGTTGTTGTTACTATCGA
Organism: Telfairia occidentalis; assembly: GCA_026257165.2. Taxonomy (NCBI): domain Eukaryota; kingdom Viridiplantae; phylum Streptophyta; class Magnoliopsida; order Cucurbitales; family Cucurbitaceae; genus Telfairia; species Telfairia occidentalis. The sequence continues at coordinate 2,645,685 of JAOANK020000066.1, read as the reverse complement.
AATTTGCTCTTCTGTCCCTCAATTCGACTGCTCTCTTTTGATCGAACGGCTTAGTTTTGAGATTGTAGGGCTCCAGAAGTTGGACGCTCAGTGGTTTAGCACTCAGAAGCCGCTCCCTGGATCTAAACAACGGAGAGGTTCTAAGTCCTCCTATACTTTTGTTCTTAATCCTTGACTTTTACTATTGTAATATGTAATTATTATTCGTGGCGACTCGTCATCAGCTTTTATTCTGTTCGCTTTATGTTGTTTAGTAAACCATCTCCCGGACTGTGAGACATTTCATCCGAAGGCAGAATTTTTTTTTTTTTTTTTTTTTTGGGACAGATGAAAATAAATCAGTAATTATCACTTTGTAGAATTTGCATCGTGCTGCAAAATTAATGGAAAAAAAATTCACATGGCTTTTTCTAACTGATGTAGTTTCAATTTCATGTATTTTGGCCTTGTCAGGTGAACACGTTTTCATGGACTGTTCGGTACAATCGATAGTTTCAAATCAGATAGTATCTTCGGGGGATACTAAGTCATGTAAGCCTATGTGTCTATGTGCACTGCATTTTTATATCTTAGTTATTGATATGTAAGTATCAACCTAAGCATATTTTAATTGGTTATAACATTATACATCTGTCTTAAAGGTCAGATGTATGAACTCCAATCAATCCCACATTGTTGAATTCCAAAAAAAAAAAACAGTTGCTTTGCTATTATGCACATGGTTCACTTATATTACTGTTGTGGTATTTTGCCTTCAATATTCCCTTAGTTTAATACATAGTACCTTACGTTTCACCTTGCACAGAGGCTTTTTTTATAAGATAAATAAAAAATTGTTGGGAATTAGAATGTGAATTCCTTTTTTCCCAGCCTCATAATGACAGAGAAACCGATGACGTTTCCAACTTGTTCAAATTCTATGCCAAAATATTAATGGGCAGGATGATACGATTATTTGGAAGTAGATACTAGTGAAATTTTTTCCCCTGCTTCTGCTTTTCTTCAATTCACCATAAATGTCTCTTATCCATTGAAGTTTCTGCAGAGGGGATGCTACTAAAAATTACTCATTCATCCATTGCCAGTTTATTGGAGAGTTGTAGTGGCTCTTGTTTGTTTGTTTTTTATGAGGAAAATAAAAGAATACAAGAGCATATAATGTGGTAGAGGCTCTTCTTAGACACATTTGGTTGGCAACTATTTGAAGCTATGAAGCTAAAAGGAAATGTGCTTTGAAATTGTGCAATCAAATGTCTCTTTTGGGAAGTTTGGTGGGAAAGAAATTAAAGAATTTTTCATGAAAAATTTAGAAATGAGGAGGAGGTTTGGTAGATGATGGCTTTTGAAGGTCTCCCTTTGGAGCTTCTTGGTAAACTTCTTTATAGATATGATTCTTTTTCTTTATTAAAAGCCAATTGGAGGCAATTTTTGTAATCCCTTTCGCTTGGGTTGATTTTTCATCACTTTTCTTTTTTTTTCTTTTGATCTAATGGAAGTTTCTCTTGTTGTCCTATCAAAGAAAACTAGAGGCATCTCCAATCTATGCTAAATGGTAAGCGACACATATAGGAATGGTTGTTGGGGTTGCAAAGAAAACTTTTCATGGTCCATTTGGAAGGCATGCATCATGAATATGGTGCATTGTAGGTTTCATAATGTGAGCGACAGCCTATTTTTGTTTTATTTTCCAAGATTGGTAGGTAATACCGTGTATTGTAGTCATTGCTGAGTCTGTTTATGTTTAGATTTGGTTCTTTGGGTAGGTTTCTGTTTAGCTTTGATGCTTCCAACGCCACCTGCTCCTTTTTGGATAAGACTGTTTTCATTCTGTAAGGAAAAATAATTCCAAACAGGTATGGAAAAGAAAAGGTGACAAAACCCTCCACCAAAAGAGCTGATAGAAAAAACGTGTCCATTGGAATGAATTATAAAGAAAGCCACCCACCACAAGCTGCCTTTTATTTACTCCCTGCTTTAATTTACTATTCTGATAAATCTAGTAGCTCTGAAAATGTTCAATTTTATTGCAGATGTGGTCCGAGCAACACTTCCTAGCTGCATACCACCATCTTACAAGGGTGCTACTATTCGTTATATGTATTATGTTAAAAGTACATTACTAGCACGGTGGCTAGTACAGGAAAATGGTCGATCTCATAAAGAGTCACTGAAGGATAAAATAGATATGGTTCGTTTACATTAACTTGTTCTCAAGATGAGTGAAAATTCATTGTTTGACATGATGTGAATTGAAAATTGGGTGCAGCTGGGAGTTTATCTTTTACTTTTGTTTTCCTCATAAGAATGCTCTTCTCACTTTTACGCTGTGTTATTACACTTTTGTGGTGCTTTCTCTCATACTTCTTTGTGTCTGAATCCTGATAATACTATTCATGCAGATTTTTTTGTTTTATCCAATCATATGCACATTCAAAAGGGTTTTCTTTTCAGAACACTAAACATAAATTTGTAGAATATTTTAGATGCATTACTCTTGCACGGGTCTTTAATATTTTCAAAATTCATCCACATTAAGATTATTTACGTTCTTTTCTTATTTTCTTGAATTTTCAAAGCTAATGTGTTTAAGGATAGTTGTTAACATTCTCATGCACAGACAAGAAATCATTGCATGGATATATGATTAGACTATAAAATTGGTGGATAATACTGACCTTTTCCTTTCAATGTGTGCTTCCTATATTTCTGGCTAAGATATTATCTAGCTTCATTAATTACCTATGTAGGAAGCTCGGATTCCATTACAACTGTGGGTCACTCAGCAAACCAGTGGCATGCTAATGGAAGAAGGTCAAAATGGTCAAAATGATGGTGATCTTTCTTCTTTCTGTTTGTTGCAGTTATTGCATGCATCTTAAAGTTCAAGCATTATGCAATGTGGTTTTTGGAATTTCATAAATATGAACACAAGCATCCATATGTAAGCATGAATGTAACTTGGAGGAATAGGAGCTTGATCATCTTTTATAAAATATTGATGCATGCTCTGAATCTGTGGAAGTGCTTTTAAGTTGTTTACTACATAATCAAAATCCATTATAGTACTAAAGAAAACAAGGGATTCAAATGACTTACAGCCTACAAGATTGTATTAGGCTTTTGATCATTTTTGAAGGAAAACTGGGGGATTCAAGTGACTTATAGAATTCTCATTTAACTCATTTTTGATCATCTTTGAAGATCTATAATTCATTAGAATCTGGAATTAGTTGATTTTTCTTTTGAAGATGGTTACTCAAGTATGATCTCACTCTTGGTGGTAAGGGCTTGAAATGTTTAGAGAAACTCCCCAAGATCCTAGGTTCAAGCCTGGAATGGAAGAACTTGTCTAATAGATGTTTTGATGATCATTTCCGTTGGCTGGATGTACTGTGGTTTTTTGCTATTTACTTTCCTTTGGATCGTTCTTCATTTATCTAGATGCAGGATATCTTATGAGCTAATGTTCTCTTGCATTCGGTAGCAATAGCATATTGTTGTGCATCTGAGTTCTGATATTAAAAATCTTCATTTTCTGGTTCACTTTTATGTTAGGCAGATACAATGATGATGGTAACCGAATAGTGTATGCTTTTTTTCCCCGCTACTGTTTGGAGAATTCTGAATTGGCGGATGACTATTTTATTATTCATTTCCTGTAATTATGTTTCTTATTTTAGTATTAAATCTGCTTGGCTTCTACATCATAATTATGATAAAATAAGAGTTTTGCTTGATTTTCAAATGTTTTCCATGGTTTGTTCGTTCTGCAGCCTTTCAAATGGATGTATATTGGAAAGAGATGGAAGGTGACACTGATTGGGTATGCTCCTACTAGGCTTTAGTACTGTTAAATAATGTTGTTTTGTTATATCATTTTGTTCTTATCCTGTGGGTTTTGATTAGGTGGGGGAAAAAAGACTATATTTCATTCGGTCCTTAAAGTTCACATCATTTTTTATATTATCTCTGAACATTATCGTTAATGTTTCAAAATAGTGTCTATTAAATCCCTAGTTAATGACACCGTTGAAGTTGAATAATGGAATGGTAATGCAATAAAATTTTTTAATCAAATACCCTTCAATTGTGATGTTCTAAATATGCAGTTTTAAAACTCGTAACACTCATTTCTTCCCTTTTAAAAATTGGATTGACGATGTATTTAATCTGGGTAGCATCATTAAGCTTTTAAATTGGGCAAAGGTGGGGTAGATGTTTAATATTAAAAAAATTTAGCTCATATATTTTTTAATGATACATCATTATTCTGTTATTAATTTCAACAACATTATAGAAGCTATTTAGAAGGAGTTTGATTGAAACATTTTGAAATATTAATCTCAACAACATGGCTCCACAAAGTCAATTTTTCTTATAGATCATTTGTTATTCACATCCGTTGGTACTTATGAGCATGTATTATGGGGTAGTTACCATACTGTTCAAAGTAATGCCTTCTAGTTTGATGTTAGAGTTATGAACCCCAATTCTTTTTATTTGATGTAAATATACAACCACTTGCCTACAGATTAGAGCAAATGATATATATGATGGTATAGATGAAGGATATGATAGCTCAAGGGATGAGATCTCATCTGTCTCGTCGTACAATCCCATGAGAGAACCTTTCCATAGAACCTTCGGAAGTTCACTGTCATTGCAATCATCTGCTGCGAGATCTTCAATAAAGGATGCTCCTTTTACTGAAGGAGGGCGATTAAGTTTATCTTCTAATGTTGCGCATCCTCGGCTCTCTGTTGCTGAGGTCCTATATGATTCTGCTGGTGGGTTTATATGGATGGGCTATATTTTGCTCAAGGCATTTGACTTTTCACTTTTTTTCCTCTGTTTGGTAAAGTTGTCCCGATTAACATTTTTGGTAATTGAATTATTTTTCTCTGAAAAGGAGATAATACGTATGTCGTCTTGTATATCCAACAAGAGTGACTGGATTATTTATTCTGCTGCTTTTATTTCCTGCAATTAGGGGTTTAAAAGTTATTTGGTTTAGAGACTGCAATTTTCTGACTGACAGGTTTTCTGTGGAAACAGATGTCGTATCACCTCAGAAGTCATCTGCAGTTGTCACTCCCAGCCAGGTGTTGAAGTTTGAGAAGCATCAGTCAACAGATGATGATGCTGGAGTTCCATCTTCACCAATGCCTAAAACTGTTGAACCTGTAGCATGTAAAATTATAAACTTTCTTGCCTCTCTCCCTCCTTAGGGAAAAGTACAAATTAGCTCTCTTCGTAATTCTACTTTCTGCCAAAAGCCTTATTATTTTTTAGTTTTATTTGTTATGCGTCATGATGTTATCAAACAATTAATGGAAACTAATTATCTGCAAAAATTTCTTGCAGCAGAAGGCTTTATTCGAGGAAGATCTTACAATATCAGGGTAGATGACCAAGTTTTGCTTAGGTTTTGCCCGAAAAATTCTGATTCAACCTATTATTTTAGCGACATGGTAAATTTTTCTTCTAATATGACTAGTTGCTCGAATGTGAAAAAAGGATCAACATGCTTTAATTTTGAGCCTACTTGCAGACAGTCCCATTCTATTAACGAAGGTTAGTTATTTTCTCCTTTTTCAAATTGATGAATCAGATAGGTGGAACTCTCACTTTTTTCCATGAAGAAGGAGTCAGGAGATGCCTCGAGGTAATTATGGTATTTTAATATACCAATTAACTGGTTAACTTGGGTCGTTGATGCACATTATTAGATCTTTTCTTCCAGGTTTCAATAACTTTGGAGACTTCGGAGACTGTATCTCGACGATTTGTCCATCCTTCTCGGAGAAATTCTCCAACAATTGTGAAGGTACATTTTGTATTTTGGAAGTGGAGAAGAATGTTGTTATTTGCTTGTGTCTTTGTAGGATGGGATCTTGTAGGTTGATGTCATATTAGGTGCTTTTGCTTGAGATAGCCTAGAATTTTTGGTTCAGCCTTTTGAGGATATAGTTGATTTCTTTTTCTTGGCTTCTAGATGATCCTCTTATTTAATTTCTTTTGTAATTTATGCTCCCTTTGATTTTTTTTTTTTTTTTGATGGCATGAGGAGATCGTTTCTGTAATTCCCTTTGGTTCTACGCCTGTCGTATACATTTTTTTTTTTTTGACAGAATAGAACGTTCCTTTTTAAAAGAAATTTATATTTGTCATGGTATTGAATGTCGTGAAATGCATGGATGTGGTTGTAAAGTTCAACCACTGTCTCTCACCAAGAGATAATAATTATCTAATTCCCCTCCCCAGCTAATATTTGTGATGTGATATTGTGATTGGTGGAAGTATCGGTTGAGGTGGCATTATTTCTTTTAATGGAGCAATGGGACCTCCATCTTTTGTTGTTTTCAGATTCAAGGGTTTCTGTTACTTTCAGTTTGATTACGTCGCAAGCTTATCTTTTTAACATATTTATTGGATTATATTTGTAGGTTCAAAGTGATCATTATGAGGTTGTTGCTGATTTAATTCAGACAAGTTTTCTTTTCTCAATTCCCATGGATGGGCCCATGTCCTTCTCCACTCCACATGTATCTTTGCAGTGGGCACTTCGCTTTGAATTTTTTACCACTCCCAAGAATGTGGACTGGACCAGGTACTCTAATATGCCCCTACAAAAATTTTCTGGTACTACCCAAGTACCTACCCCTGTAACTAACAGAACTTAAATGGTGGCTTACACATAATAAAGTAATAAATTACGTGGCTACTGGATATTTTCTCTGCGAGTGATTTTTCATATATTTTAAGCCAATTTTTACCATTTCAGATATGAGCATCCTCTCTTGATAGAAGGAAGAGAAAAAAGTGAGTGGGTTCTTCCAATCACAGTGCATGCACCTCCATCTAACACCGCAGCTGCTCAGAACCGTAATGAGAGGCCTTTCTCTTTGGAGCCCTTGTGGATGCACAGCTGAAGGTAACGACAACTAATTATATTTTTATTACATGCCATGAAGTAGTATAACTTCACGGTTTTTCTACTGTTTCTATCTCGCCCAAGAATGGAAATAAAAAAAGATGTCAAGAATTCTAATTCCTGCTGGATCTATGTGTACCACCCATTTGTACCAGCTTTATTTTTCTTCCATCTCACGATGAATTCTTTTAGGACTTACAAATTATAGCGTACAAAGATTGGGTTCCTGTTAGTGTAGTCATGCACTAGAAAAAGATGAGTGTGTAGAAACCGAAGATACCCGAACAGTTTTTATGACTAGGCCGCAGTTTATTCTTCTGTCAAGAGGTTCAAATTGGAATTTTATTTTTAAGAGTTCAACAACACGTGGGGATGGAGTTCGAATCTTTGACATTTTGGTCTAGTGTATGTATCTTAACCAATTGAGTTATGTTCAAGTTAGTTTAAATTGGACTTTTAATTGATTAATGAAGCGTTTTTTAAATCACAGCATATGGACCGATGGGGTAGTTACAGTAGTTTTTGATGTCGATTGGCTTTGAATTTGCTGTGGGTTTCAAATGATTGTAAGTTATAGACGAGTTATTATCAAAACTCCTCCAAACTTGAAAAGCAGGAGACTGGGCAAAAATCTTTCATGATGATCTGTAGTTGTATGTGAAAGACTTAATTATGGTTGTTTATGGCTTTTATGTTAAATGAAGGGCCTGTAGATTCCCCAGCAAATTTTGCATCACCTCCAAGGTTTGGCTGCTTGGAATTTTTCTGAAGAAACTAATGTCCAGCGAATGCAACCGCCGAACCAAAGCAGCCGGAGAAGACGATGACGATGAGAGTGTAGGCCATTGACGTTGCAGCTTGACCGTGATATGTCGCAATTGATTTCCAGAAGCTTCACAGAATTGTCCTTCAGTTGTGCTAGAAATGGTATTATTCTAAGTTCCTCTTCAATTCAAAATGTGAATCTATTTTCACTTACAAAATGCAATAGAAATTCACCTTTTTTTTAATATATGTTTGGAATTTAATAAACGTCCCAACATTCTTTTGAAACTTCCAAACGTGCTTATTAAATTCTTTAAATATATTTTGATTCCATGCTCCCACCAATTCCCATTTAATCTACGGATTTGGTGCTTTAGAATATGAGAATGATGGAAGAATCTATTATGATCCTTTTGTTTTTCATTCTCTCACCCTCTACCTCTCTCTCTCTCTCTCCCTTCCTTCATTTTTGAGCCATTTGATAGCTTTTTTAACCACTGCGATCTAAGTGATTTCTATTACAATTTATTAAAGCCGTTGTGCAATTATTTTTAATTTTATTCTTTTTTAAGGAATAATAATTGAGTTTTTTTTTTTTTTTTTTTAAATAAAAATAAGTTAATTATGGCTATGAGAATAAATTAGAGAAAGTCAAATTTTTTCTTTCTAAAAAACTGAATCAGATGTGCTTTGACTTGGTTTTTGGTGATTTTTTCTTTATTTTGAATTTTCAAAATTTAACTAAAACTTAGGAAATGTTTTAGAAATATATGCTACCAAACAAAAATAAGTTTGTAAAAATATTGTTACGTAGGAAATCTGTATTTTTATGAAGTTGGTGTAGAAAATTTGTTAACATCGTGAAGGAAATTTTAGAAAAACCTAATCAAACCATAAAGACTATAATGAAACTTTTAGAACCCATTAAAACCGAGTTCAAACCTTCTTAAATAAAATTTAACAAAATTTTAAAATGATAAAGTTAAAATCATACCTTTCACCCTTTTATTTTTCAGGTTTGTAGTATAAACTATTTTCGTATCTATACTTTAATTCAATGAAAATTATAGACAACATTCAATGACACATCAATCCTACCAATATTTGATTTCATTTAATAGCATCCATATACGTAGGAAAGACCATTTGGATAAAGAAATAAAATACAAATACCGAAAAATAAAATTGTCTACTATAAATATAAGTACCGTACCCACCACTTCTTGATTATGGTTTTTTTGTTGGCTTTGGGTTTACTCAAAAAAAAAAAAAAAGTTCCATAGATAAAATTTAAAATTAAACTACGTACTAAAATCTCCCTATTGCGTCTAGTTTCACATTAGTATTAGCTTTTGGAGGATTATTAGAAGGAATGTGAAGGAATCTCCAAAGGAAGAAATCCATTTTGAAGGGTTGCCTTCCATGCATCCTCCAAACTCAACATTGTCTCTCCACACTCATGCATCTCTCTTCCTTCCAAAGCATGTAATATCCCCGCCATTCGCCATGCGCTCATGACTCTTCTCGGTAACCAGTTCTGTAGTCAAATAAAAACAGACACTTCATATGACTTATAATAACTTCGACAATCTAAAACATGATGCTTACCATAGAAAATGAACGATATAAAGAAAAAAAAAACTAGTATACTCTAATTGCCTTCTAAAAATAAATACACTCTTTTTTAATTCATGCAATGAAATGAAAATTTTAATGAGATTCAACGTGTGTTTGACGTGATTTTTGAAAAAAAATGTTTAGAAGTGAAACACTTATATTAATATAAGTAATTTTGGAAGTAAATTAGTCAAGTGTTTCATCTAAAAGTACTTGAAGTGTTTTTAACTGATTTCAGAATGTCTTAAATATTTTTTTTATTATTATAAATTTTAACAAGTTAAAAACACTTTCAAATTAATTTTTTTTCATCAATAAGCAGTTTAAAAGTTATATCCAGACTGACCTCACAAGAGTCCACGTTCTCAAAAGAAGAAGGAAGCTTCATGGAAGGAGTGAGGTGATAATAGCAATCTCTTCTGAGTCTTTTTGGAGGGAACTGTGAGAAAGGAATGAAGATTGTCCCTTTTGGTGCACTTAGTTGTTCAAACTCTTCTAATCCATCTCCCACTATCCATATCTGTCAATATATACTTTAAGTTAAACAAGAAATTTTTTTTTTTTTTTTTGGTGAGTTCAACAATAAGTGAAGAGATTTAAACTCATAATCTCTTGGTCGGAGATATGCCTTTAACTAATAA
>JAOANK020000066.1:2619899-2632808 GCA_026257165.2 Telfairia occidentalis | reverse complement strand
ATTTGATTTTTTTTTCATTTTACTTCCTAGATTATAGACTTTTTCTTTAATAATTTTTTATATTTCCTAAATTATTGTTTTTGTTATGGTAGAATTCTCACAAAATCGAGTTGAGATAAAATTTCATTCTAAGAGTAGTTTTGTACCCAAAAAAAAAAAAAAAAGAAACTTTTCTTATTTTAAAGTAACTACTTTAAATTGTGATATATACAGTTATCCCGAAAAAGGAAACAGACAACAAAAAGAAAAGTGAGGACATAAAGAACGAAATTAAAAACAACAAAAGAAAGCGCAGTAATAGGTAAGGAAAAAGAAAGCACATGGTAGGTACCTGATACAACAACTCTCCAAGAGATGTAAGTTGGTCGTCAGAAGTTGCAGATGTGAGTAGCGCTTTGAAGGCCTTCAAAGCCAATGCCATGGTCAAAAAACACACAAATTCAACCAACCAATCATATCATTCTTACAGTAATTGTATGGCAATATGCAAATGCTAACCTTGACACGGAAATTCTCATAAATAGGATGACGAGCAGAGGCCCTGACTCCATAAATCCGCTTCTGATCGATGACCGTAACGGCGTCGTTGTGATCAGAATATTTCTCGACAAAAGCCTCGCCGGTTATCGACTCCGGAAGCTCCTTCGAGTACACGGCTTCGTAGCGGTGAGGGGGGAGATTGCAGAGATAGTCTAAGCAGGTTTCGGCTTCTAAAAGTTCCATCCCATCGTCCTCCTCCAACTCCTCCTCCTCATGGCTTATGCCATTGGACAGTGATAATGAGGATTTCATTTTTGATGACAACTCCCATGCTCTTGACTTTATCATTTTCCGCCCCATGAACGCTCCTATCCGAACTGAACCATAGTCCGCCCCACCAACGCTGCATGCACCACCAATTCATTTCTTGCATTCATTAATATATATATATATATACATATATAATGGACTTACAATTTACAATGTGTGTTTGTAAAGCACCCTTTATATAGCAATCCCATAAATTCATACTACTTCACATTCATCCGTTGCATCCAACATAAGACAGATTGCAGACATGAAAAATAAGTTGATGCAGATGTTTTTTTTTTGGTTTTATCGGTACAAATTTCAAATTACCTGTGTCGAATTCCGGAATCGATTCCCCAAAATCGAATGTGACCGGGTATGTCAACCAGCCCGATCACCTCCGCTGGCTGCAAAACAAAACAACATTAACAATACACATTACATTGTTATTATTCCCAAAAACATTTATAATTTATATATGCTTCTTCTGCTAATTTAATTAGCTTAGCAGATGATTTGAGATGAAAATGTGAGATTAGTTCTATACCTGGCACACCATTGCTAGCAATTTATCGGCTTCCCCACACGCCGACGTCATCTGGTCCATCACTCCACACGGTGCTCCAACTATATGATTCTCCACCTATGTTAATTAATTAACACAATTTCAACATTATTTCCCAAATCCCAACACTTTCAACATCAATCAGTCCATCAAAATCTCACTTCAACTTCATCATACCTTCTGACAAAGCAGCGCCAGATCCCTTGGACTAATACTCAATCCTGCAATATTTTCCCAATATCATTTTATTTCATTCCTTCTCAAATGATTAACAGTTCAATCAAAAAACTAATGGCTTTAGAAATAAAAAAATACTTTGCTCCACATCAATGGGTAGATATTTTTCTATATATCATCGTTATGTTTTTATAATTAAGAAAGAGGAATGTAAAAAATGATTTTTTTTTTAATTTTTAAAAAAGTAAATAGCTGTCAAATTTTTTTATATTGGTATTTAGCTAAATATTGTTCTGTAGAAATTACCATGAGCAGCGGCTATGGCAGACATTGAAGCAACCTCGACCGAGGCGGATGAAGACACACCTTTTCCTTCTGGGACTGTGGATGACACCTGTCATGTCACACAAAACCATAATCCTTACTTTTTATGAAAAAAATTAATCACAAGACATGATTTGTCGTCCATTTCCATACCAGCAAGCTGATGCTATCTTCAAAACGAACGCCTAATTCCTTCATTAAAACCAAAATGGTGCCAGCAATGTATGCAGCCCACTTCTGTGCAGGATCTTGAGCAAAGTATTTTCTTGCTTTCTCGTAACACATTGGCAACTCCCCGTCCATGAAGTCCCACAAATCCATGTCGAATGTTGGGGCACGGTTACTCAACTCCGACCCGTACGATACCTTTTTTGTTATTTTTCATGAAGTACAAAATAAGTGATGATGGGAAAAAGAAAAGCAAGATTTGGAAGTTAATGTTAGAACATATATATATATATACAATTTGAAGAACGGGTTTGAATCCTTCTCCTTTGGCGTTCTGCCGAGCCTGTGCGTGTTTCCAGAGGCGATGTTTTGTAGGATGGTTTCTTTGCACAGCTACATGGCATGCTTCTCTTATGGGCATCTTACAACAGCACAGGATAAAACGCAAAAATAAATAAACAAGTTAGATTTTAGAATCACTACTCTAAGGAATATGCAATTGGAAATTTTGAAAATCATGAACATTATTTTCATATCTACTTGAGAAAAGAAATAAATAAAGCTAAGATTTTGATTCTTTGAAACAATTTTTTTTTTGTTTTTTTTATAGCATTAAACTCGATCAAATTAAATAGCTTCGATGGGAAAAATATCAAATTTAGGTTCAGCGAATTATAAGCTTTTATTATTAAAAAGGTTGAGACTAATTTATAAATCACATATGTTCTTTTAACTGCTGAATTTAAGAAAAAAAACTATACAAAATTGAAAATACATATTCTGTAATTTGAAAAAAGCGTCCAAATAAATAAAAGATAGGAGTGGCAACAGTGTAACTTTACCTGAAGAACAAGACTTCCTGAGTAGTCAGCAATGCCTCCCATCACATCCAACCTTCCTGGAGCTCTTGTAACAAAAATATCTTCCTGTAAACACAAAATACGTATATAAAATAATTCCTATTTTATCATCACCAAGAAAAAACAATGCTAACAAAATTGCAACCTCCCAATTGAAGAGTCCAGCAGCAGCCTTCCGCTCTCGCATTTGGCGTTTCTCAGCATTGCCCGAATCATAAACTGTATCCAATTCAGCTAAGCTCTTTAAGAAACTCATTGTATCAGAAAGGCCTTGAACATCTCCATGAAGCACCTCAAAATCTTCCATATATCTGTTGTTAAAACTTATGGTCAGGGGCAACAATATATAAGATTCAATAACAATTTACTATCCCTTTTAAAGATAGACGTCTTTGAGCTCGAAAAGTCCTCACGATTCCATATGAGAGCCTCTCCCTTCCGGAGGTAAAGTGGGTGATTTGTTAGAAAGACCAAGTTCACTTTCAGCATTAGCATACCAATCTGGAATGCATAGATCTCGTCCGGGGACCCTTTGGAGTTGATAGCCGAGAACTATTGCATCGCGCAATCTTCTCGCCCCGCTAAACTATATTTTGACATTGAAAAATGAAGAAATCATAAACAAACAAACAGAAAATCTCGCTGCACTACAGAAAGAATTGTTGTTATGAATGATATGAAACTAGGGAATTTGAAAGTTGATTTTGACCTTATCTGATGCATAATTTTTCCCACTGGCTGTCTCCTGCAATATATGAGCTGCAACCTGAGAGTATTTAGCAAAGAGAGAGATCACACAACATGGATATAAAAGAAGAAGCTTCAACTAGATCATGGACAGAAGCAAACAGAGCAATTAGAATTCTAAATAAGATATGTAGGAGACTATACCTCGCCGCCATTGGTGCCACCCTCATAGCAAGGTTTCAAGCTAATTGCACGTTCGAGATACGGTTTCCAATGACCTGTGAGTAAGTCCCTTCTTATCATCTCAACTCCGCTTTGATAGTACTGTTTATGAGATGATGAAAGAATCAGATTATCAGCAACCAGGTTAAAGGGAGTATAAATTAGAAGACGACAACAATACAATTGCACCTCAAGCATATTCCTCAGAAATGGTTCTTCGTTAAAATAATCTCGGCGAACAAAAACAAATGGTAATTTGAATGCCAGAGCTTCACTGACAGTTCCATAACCAATTTTTCCTGAAAGAACAGGAAGAATATTAATCAACTTCTATCCATCCGATTCAGCTCTGAATCTACAAGAAACGATATCATAACTCACCAAGCATACAATCAGAAGCAGCTATTAGATCAGGTGTATATGCATCTTTTGCAAGCTTGATGAAATTTGGTGGAAGTTCCTCTGTTTCAGAAGCACCGCAAACCTGAACCAAAAGCCAAAATGCCATGGTATAAGTGTACGTGATTATAGAATCACCTGATTATCTTACGAAAATGATGTAAATAAGATGTTTGAAAGATACCAGACACAGCCAACCAGGGGGTAAGTACTCCTCCTTCAACTTCCAGCCTGCAGGCTGCCAGTGAAAGAGACAATAATAAGGGCAAAGTTGATAAGATTAAGTGATTATAATCACAAAATCATTCCACAAATATGAGTAAAAATTTTATTTCTACATTTGAAATTTTATCTAGCTCAACAACATAAGCTATGTATAATGTCTTGGCACGCATCTCAATTTCAGGGGGAAAAAAGCATTGAACGATGACCGAGTCACTTAAATAAGTAAAGTTGTATAATTTAGAACTTAACGAATAGTTTTCCAGAACCAATCTAATAAAAGGTTGAAAACGAATCGATTTGACAAACCTGCCCACCAAAGTTGAGGATAACTAACTTTGTATCTTCTCTAATTCCGAGTTCCTTCCTCACCTTTAATAATGATTCAAATAAGACACCATTATTGATTTAAAATGATCTGAGAGATACAGCAGAACTTCATGAGACAATACCTCTTTGCGTTGTTTATGAAGCCTTCTAACGACTAGAGGCACATCAACAACATCACGAAAAGCAGGCACTGCAAAAGTTGTACGTGTTTAAAAAATATAAACATAAATAACAAAACTCCCAACACCAGAGTATGTGCTTTGGGTTATAATATCATTGAAAAATAATAGTGTCAAATTTATCGGACAAAATTACTTGGGCAGTATCCTGGGAGGCGTATCAGGAACTCGCAATGTGAATAATCCTCTGCAATCTATAAAGAGACATAACAAGTTAAATAAAAGAAATGAGCAATCAAGGGATATTCCAAGGAGATTAAGGATTTTTAAACTATAGACATTATTACCTCAATTTATCCTACAACAAAGAGGATGAAAGAATATAAACTGATCATTGGAATTTTATCTTAAAATATTTTTCACTTTAGGATCCATGCATAAAAATGTGTCTGAAAATAACAGCCACCACCAAAATGGTCTGTAATTATGAAAATTACATCCTCTCGGGTAGTTGGCCGGAAATCATATCTTCTGACTAACATTGTAACTTTGAAGATATTTGAAGAAAACAATATCACTTCCGTAACAAATGGTAATTTCGATGGAAAATCTATTATCAACTCATTCTGTAAAGTCGGTGTAATTGAATTCAATGAGTGAATTAGGCCTACGAGATTAACAAGAAGAAAATGACAAACAAGGGAAGACTCTTTTAAAATAATACTAACCAGTAGGATCAAGGCCACATTCCATAAACTTTTGTTTTTTTTTTACTTGGACAGTATTACATCACATATTCATACGAAAAAAAGAACAATTCACCTGCCAGACTATAGAACGGTGATGATGCCCTGCAGCCATCACATACTCCGCATAGATAAAATCCCAGCTGCAAATATTAACTAATGATCATCAGCCAAACAATACTGTTTTGGTGCAATGCAAGATACTGTCCAACCTTTAAATATTTCATACCGAGCCAAAAGAACATTACAATTAATGAGATGCTTGCAGTTTTGGCTAATAGAAGTTGATGAAAAAAAAAAAAGATTTACCTAAAGTTCGTGACACAAACAGAGCGAATTCCAGCATCAGCAGCAGCACGGCAAGCAACTGGTACAACATCTGAAACCTGCTCAAAAACACGGTTTCAAGCAAAAGGGTCGGTTAATGCTAGATAGATGATAATCAACCAATTAACAGATTACAATGTACCATCATATTATGCTGCTTGTAGAATTTTAGCATGCATACGACAAGAAACGTTTACCACTAAATCAGCTTTGATGGAGTTGAGCCACTCTACTTCAGTTGCCAAAATAGAAGCCCGAGGCACCACAGCTGTCTCATGATACTAAAACAAATAATCAAAATAGTTAGAAATCAAACGATCCAATGGAAAAAAAATCCATGACTTAATGGAATAACAAGTAGCAGTAATGTATTTTCTGTTCTTCAGGGAGGACAATGATAGAACTACATAACTGGTGGAAAGAAAAACAAGAGGAAAAAAATATATATATTTATCCCTCACCTTCTCCAATGATGCCAAGCGATCAACCGTCAATGCATCTGCTTGAACAGCTCCACAATCCAACAGTACCTGATAATTAATGAGATTTTTGTAACCACCACAAAATCATTTTCGCATAAGGATTCATATGGTTTTGGAATGCAATTTTAATGTACTGACTATTAGAAGCAAAATCACATGGTCATTCATTCATAGTTGCATGAACTTACAATTGGTAACAGTCATCTTACGAAATGAAATTTACAATCTCAAGAGAAAAAAACCTTTTACTCATGAAGAATTACATGAACATGTAATGAGATGATCCAAAGGTGCCTATTCAATGAATGAACAAAATTTCTGATAGAGAAAATAAAAAATTAAGATATTCCGGAAGTAGTAGTAAAAATCTCAAAATTTGTTGAACAAAGAGAAGAAAATAGAAACGCAAAATGAAAAGACACGTTGTGAAAATGGATCTCTGTCAAAAAAACTGCAGCCATTTAAATCTAAGGCCCCCATATCATTATAGAAAAAAAATAAACGATAATGATATTGCAAAAGCACCAGTAAAAATCTCAAAATAATAATAGTACTCAGTCAAAACTCCATGAACAATGAATGTTACGGAAAAAAATTAAAAAAAAAAAAAGAAAAAAAGAATAATAATTATCATAAATGTTTAAAGTGGAAACGTGAAAGACAAGAAATTGCAAATTAAATCTAACATTAAAGAGAAAAAAAAAACTGAAAATCAAATCAAACTATAACTAAAGAAAAAAAAAGATCTATTGTAGGAATTGGAACTACCTTCCGGATGAATAGACGAGGGGACTGAATTGCGGAAGTAAAAACGAACTCAGGAGCACCGCTAACGACATGAACATCATGCCCAGCAAGTATAAGATGCCGAACAACCTTTTCACATAAGCATTACATCAAACACCTTCCATTATCAGCGTATGGTCGCCAGATTAAAGTAAACAAATCACAATCAGTTCTATCAAAACAGACATCAAAAGAAAAATGCGAAAAATTCTCAAGTCCCATATCTTCATCATTCCCTGAAACTAAGTCAAAACGAAGCAAACCCGTAAAGAAACCCCAAAATCAAAATTCAAGAGGAACAGGGTAAAGAAACCCAAAATCGAAACAAAAATTCATCAAAAACTCCAGCTCTACAAGTTCCAGGTTCAAAAGTCAAAACTACAATTTCTCATCTTACAGCACAAAACCCAATAACACTTTTTCAATCAAAATTCAACTAGATTAAAAGAAGAAATTGTGATTCTGAGCATGATCATTGGAATTGAGGGAACAAAACTGACCTCAATAACCCGAGTGGCGTGGCCGAAGCCATGGCCAGTGACATAGTAAGCAAAAACTAGATGATTTCGGGACGCTGAAACTGCATCAGCCTCCTTCTCAATCCTCATTTTCTTTCTCCCACTCCAACAAAACAAAAGAAAACAAAACTCCAATCCAATAAAATAAAAACAGGACAAGAAACTCCACGAATTGTATTTCCCAAGGGAAGAGAGTAGCGAAAGAAAAAGACGAAGAAGACGAGTGTTTGATTTTGATGGAGATTTTCCTGAAATCAATAAATATGAAGGATTTTCCCTGAAGAGGAAACGGTGCGACTCTGGGTTGAGTTTGTTTCGTCTCCTCAGACCGTTTTCAATCTGATTCTGTTTCTGAATATTTAATTTTGAATTAAAATAGTATTCGGATAAGGGAAAAAAAAAACAGTTTCGTTTTAGATAAATCTTAATTGCTTATGCTACACGTCAGATTAAGCTAACCAATGATGAATAAACCATCTTATTTCCTCTTTCAGATTCCTAGAAATAGGGGATAATTAATTTCCAATTTAAATATTGTTTTAGCAACTTATTTTCTTTTGTTTCTTAAATTTTAGTTTTTAGATTTTTTTTTTCCTTTACTTTCATTTTAGGTAAAAATTATGTTTGGTTGTGTTACTTTATATTTTATTTTAGATCTGCCTTCGAAATTACTTTGAAGATCATAGCTAAATTTAAAAAGTTGGAAACTTTGAAATTTAGTTAAGATTTGAAAAAGATTTCTTAAATTTGAAATAATAAATTAAGAAATACTATAAATTTAATGTTAAAAAATTGTAAACGAAAAATAACTTCTGTTGTCGGATTGTAATTTTCACACAATTGTTTTTTTTTTTTTTTTTTTAAACATATATGCCTTTTGTTTTTTAATTTAGCTAAATTTTAAAAATACTTTAAATAGTAAATAACTAAATAAATAAAATATAAATATAAGTATAACCTTATTAAAACTCAATTAGTTAATAAATTAGCAACTTCCATTCTTAGGTTTAAGTATGTATGTCAATATGAGTATAACTTAATGGATAAAACATATGATATCATTGGAAAAATCCATAATTGGATCCTTCAATTCTGTAGCAAGTCTGGAACTAAAGAAAATCAAATCTCTGCTCCATATATTTTGAAATAGGTAAATTATATAAAATACTTCTGAACTTTGTAGTTTGTTTCAAATTACCTCTATATTTTCAAAAGTTTCGATACTATCCTTAATTTTGCTAAACATTTCAAAACTGCCCTTTAACTAAAACTTTGTTTAAAACTTAACAGAAAATAGAGGCGGCTAACAACAAGGTATTCTACAGGAAAAATGACATGAACTCACTTAAAAATGTAGACAAACTCACTAATTTATAAGAAAAAAGAATTAAATTTCTCTCTGTTTATTCAACACAAAAGTAAACTTCTTCTTCATGGTTAATTTTTTCCTTATAAATCAATGGATTTGCCTGGCAATGCCATCTTTCACGTATGGACGCCCGGTTGGCAGCCATCTCAATTTTCGATTAAGATTTTTAGTTAAATGATAGTTTTGAAACGTTTAGCAAAGTTAAAAGATAGTATTGAAACTTTTGAAAGTATAAAGATATTTTTTAAACAAATTATAAAGTTCAAGGGTATTTTATATACTTTAGCCTTCAATATATATATATATATATCCACCCATATTAATATTGTAATAATACTATAAAGAGGGGTATAAAATAAATAATATTATTAATTTAATTTTCAAAAATAGATAACTAGAAACAAAATTATTGTCAAAATAAGCTTAACCTTTCTATTCAATCTATCCTGCATTATAAAATTTCTTTTTTTTTGCCATTAACAATTTAATAAAACCCTCCTTCATTGGAACCCCAACGGATGGATTTTAAAAATTAATGTAACTTACACAAACATTTTACAAATTCATTAATTTACTGAGTCTTTTTCTTATAATATTACTTTACCATTAAAGAAAAATATAGAGTTGCTAAACTTGCAGCATTAAATTGATAATAATAATTAATTTAATTTTTTTTTCTTTACAATCTTTATTAGATCCATGTAAAAAAATTAAAAATTGAAAAAACTAAATAAAAAAAAGGGTAATTTGTATCCATTAATACACTAAATAGGTTGAAAGTTAAAAGCTGCTAAAAATCTTTATCTCCTCTAAAAATTGAGAATTTACATTGCAAATATTGAGAATAAAAACAAAAATGAAGTAAAAAAGTGCCAAACCACAACCAAAATCACGGGTTGGAATTCTTAGTCTGGGTATTGTAATAATAATAATACTAATAATTGACTTGTAGCTTGTTGAAAGTCTTCTGCTTGTAGCTTGTTGAAGTTGAAGATTTCTTTAGCTTGTCTTCAGATATTCAAATTCTTCAATGTCTTCTAATCTTTGAGGGCTTCAAGTTTTTAGAGAGTCTTCAAGGGAGAAAATTCTCTGACCTCCCAAATGAAATGGTGACTACTTTATTTATAAAGTTTTCCACAACTTTATGTGGGCTTGGGCTTAGTTGGATTTGGACCCATTCTTCAGACTTATTTGAGTTTTGGGCTCAATTCTTTCTTTGGGCCCAATTTTTGCATTCTTTAGCTTTCAACCAAGCTACCTTAATGAGTTTGCATTTATTCAGCCTAGCCTAATTTACTTTAGACTAATTCGGGCTTTTGGGCAAAATTATCATTTGATCTTGGAACTCATCTTGATTTTAATTTAGTCGAGCCAATTGATGGGATCGACTACCAAGACGACACGTGACGTCTTTGGATTTGCCAAAATAGTTTTCATTTCCCATCTCATTGAAAACCCTTTTCGCTCCACTTCGCCCTATCCCCCCTCTAGGGTTATTTTAGTGATAGGTTCTATAGGAACTAGACAATCCTATTTGGTCAAATACCTAGCGACAAACTCCTATCTTCCTTTCATTATAGTATTTTTGAACAAGTTCTTGGATAACAAGCCTAACGGTTTTCTTATTGATGATAGTGACGATAGTGACCATATTGATGATAGTGATGCTATCGACCATGACCTTGATACAGAGCTGGAGTTTCTAACTATAATGAATATGCTAACTATGGATATGATATCGGAAATAGACCGATTTTATATCACCCTTCAATTTGAATTAGCAAAAGCAATGTATCCTTGTATAATATGGATTCCAAACATTCATGATCTGGATGTGAATGAGTCGAATTACTTATCCCTTGGTTTATTAGTGAACTACCTCTCCAAGGATTGTGAAAGATATTCCATTTAAAATATTCCTGTTATTGCTTCTACCCATATTCCCCAAAAAGTGGATCCCGCTCTAATAGCACTGAATCAATTAAATACATGTATTAAAATACGAAGGCTTCTCTTATTTCACAACAATGAAAGCATTTTTTCACTCTTTCATATACTAGGGGATTTCACTTGGAAAAGAAAATGTTCTATACTAATGGATTCGGTTCCATAACTATGGGTTCCAATGTATGAGATCTTGTAACACTTACCTATGAGGCCTTATCAATTAGTCTATCAGTGGCATGTTTCGGTCATCTTCCCCATTACTTAGAAAAAGTGAGCCACCGGTTTAGATACAAGATACTATCATTACTGCCTGGACAATTAAACATCCAACCCATAATTGCAAGAACAGAGTTCTACCAATTGAGCTATATCCCTCGAGCCAAGTGGGGCATGCATGAAGGAGTCAGATGCTTCTTCTATTCTTTTATTCTTTTCTTTGGAATAGCTGGGTCATCCTATACTTGAACCAGAGACCTCGCCCGTGAAGTAAATCATTGCACCTACTGTCCAAACCAATTGGGAGAGAATCAATATATTCATTTTCGAGAGAGATTCATCCTTCTCGAACACAACATACAACTCTCCATTGTACTGCGCTCTCCAAGTGTGCTTGCTCTCCTATTATTCTTCACCATGCCAAGTCTTTGTAAAATAACTCCCATGAGAAGAAAAAAGAAGGCATTAAGAAACCCTTCGGCCCAACCCTAGACACTTTGAGATCCTTTTTCAAACTTGCTCCCATTTTGAGTCAAGAGATAGATAAATAGACACGTCCCATTGCACTAATCGGGGCTGTTCGTAGTGACTGAGGGGGTTGACGATCAAGAAGTGAGTTATTTATCAGCCAAACATTCTTCTTACGGTAGGTGAAAATTCTGACATCACCACAGCCCACTTGGTTCTTTCATTTCTTGATCATGGAGTGGCATACCAAAAAAGAAAAGAAGAAAAAGCTCATCTTGAAACCTTCACTATCAAGTAAAAGATAATGAAAGAATTCCAATGAGAAATTTAGGAACTCGAATGAAGATCAGAAAAAAAAAAGCACTCAAACGATGTAGAAGATCCATGTGAAGCAGACTGACAATTAGATAAGGAGAGATTCAATCAACCTCATAGAGGAAAATTAGGGATTCCTGCATAATCAGGTAGACGAAATCGCGACAATAAAATCTCGAAACACACAACCACAACATCTCTCTGTCCAACGAAATTCATAAGTATAGGAAGAAACCCTATCAAATAGAGATTTTTTCGATTGTTAATACGATATATAAGGACCGCTATTGCAAATAGTACTACACTCTTGATCGTGAAATATCGATTGCTTATTGAACCTTGTGAATTGCATGAAAGTATGATACTCCAAATCCGGCAAAAATGATTTTATAGGAACTTCATATATCTTAATTGATACAATATATTTATTATGTACCCATAGGTGTTATATTGGATTTGAATTAGATTTCGGATTAATCTATATTGATTGACTACCTCCATTATGTTGTTTCTAGCAAATACCATTTTTTTTTTTTTGGATCTTCCAAATCATTCTTGGGGGAGGGTCTGGACCTTTTTTTTTTTTTTTTTTTTTTTTTTTTTTTTTTTTTTTTTTGATCCTTCGATAAAAAGACTCATTCTCTTCATAAAAAAAATAAGAGGTAGAACCAATAAATATTTCTTTTTCGATTCATCCCTAGAGTTGAATACGTCATTCAAGAATTTTTTTTTTTTTTTTAATTTAGTTTTATGATATTCTATATGATAATATATGTATGTAAGATATATTAAGGTTGCATTTAGTTTGATAATAAAACACTTTTAGTTCAGTTTGGTAGAACGTGGGTCTCCAAAACCCGATTTCATAGGTCC
>JAOANK020000066.1:2600004-2610299 GCA_026257165.2 Telfairia occidentalis | reverse complement strand
CTGTATTTTACGTTTTTCAAATGTATGTTCTTCCAATTCACTCTTGAATGCATTAAGCGTTAAATCGCTTCCGCTGGAAATTCGATTCCTTCATATAGTTGGTAAATAAAAAATTTGATAAAAAGGACATTAACAATAACATTGTAATTTACGATTATTTTTTTAGATAGTGTCTTTTTTATATGAATATATGGAAATTTTTTATCTTTACATGCTCCAAGCACGATGAATTCATTTTAACATTAAATTTTAAATTTCATAAAATAAAATCTAAATTTGAATAAGTAGTGAAATTCTACTTCATCAAGAGAAAACATATCATTACAAGCACATAATTTGTAATTTTTTCAATTGTCCTTTGAGGTTGTTGAGCTATGGACAAATATTATGTGGACAACATTGTTTCTATAATATTTTATTGGGCAAATATCAAAAAAGATTTATGCACTTCTTTCAATCATAATATGCAATGCCAATGACTAGAAGGGTTTTCTAAACGTTTGAATTATACTTTTTTTTTATATTAGAAAAAAATCAATTTTGACCTCAAGTTATATCAATTTTGACTCAAAACTTTCAATTTCATCAAATTGAACCTCAAATTTAGATAAATATAGCAATTTTAACCATAAACTTGAAAAAGTTGTAATTTTTACCATTTGAAATTTTTTTTCTTGAAATATCATTTAAAAAAAAATTCTCATATCATTCAATGAATCACAAAACATATATAATGAACAAAATTGATAGAATTACAAATAAAAATGATGTTAGAGCTAATTTTTTTGTTTAAATTGATAAGTTTTGACAAAGTTATTCAATGGTTATTTTTGCCCTAATCAAACTTATTTTTGTGCAACACTTTATTGTATTGAAATTAATGAGTTTTTGGAAGTTTTCACGTTATTATTTGTTAACGTTGTGAATTAACAAAAATTGAATATAAGATTAAAATTGTAACACTAATCTAAGTCTAGAGTTCAAATGGATGAAATTGAAAATTTGAGGTGAAAATTGACGTAACTTAACAAGTATAGAGATATAAATTGACTTTTTCCCTTATTATTATTATTATTATTATTTGACAAATAGTTTTAATTTTAATTATACTTTGATCTAGAATTGTCATTTAAACTTTAAAGGATTTCACTGTAATCGCTAAAATTTTAAATATTTTTATTTTACTTAAATTATTTTTGTTATTGTATTTATTTTTTTTGTTAACTATTTAATTATAATTTTGACATATTTTAAAAATCACATATAAATAAACAAAAACATGTTACATCACATTTTTTTGTTTAATGATTTATTTTAATTAACAATAAATATCAAAACAAATTCATACAAAATTAAAAATAAATTTAAAGAGAGATAAAAAAAACATATGAATGATAAAACTTGTCAGAATAGAACATTCAAATTTTTAATTTGAACAATGATCCTTAAAGTCGGAGAATGTTTATAATTAAACCTTGTCGAAATAAATGGATGTATCTGAGTTTTTTTTTTTCTTTTTTGGTTGAGTTCAATAACATCAAGTAGGAAATTCGAATCCGAGGTCTCTTGAATAAGAAGATACGCCTAAAAGTAGTTGAGCTCATACTCGGTTTGGCAACTATATGAATTCTATTGTAGCAATTTTACAAATTCTAAGTCATAATTTACAAACTTAAGCTCATAAACGTATTTACACTTTTTTCATGTTGCAATTGAGGGAATATAATAAGATGGGATTGCAATGACTTTGTAAATTTGAAATAATGGCTTAATTAAAAGTTTGAGAATATCAATAACTCTATAATGTTTTTGCATTTTTTCAAAGGCTAATTATACAAAATACCCCTAAACCTTGTACGTTGTTTAAAAAATATCATTATTCTTTCAAAAACTTCAATATTACCCTTCGCCTTTGCTAGATATTTCAAAAAATACTCTTCAAGAATAATTTAGTTAGATAGTTGACAAAAGTTGACGTGTATGCTAACTTATAATTACCTGGGAGCTAACTTAAGTGAAAAAATGAAGAGTTTTTTGATTGATTTGAAGCTTTAAAATAAAATAAATATTTTTAAAAAATTGAAATCAACACTTAAAAATACATGCAAAAACAAATGGAATGCTGCGTTTTTCTACTTAAACTGCCACGTAGCCTGTTTTATATTTATGTAGTTCATATGTTAGCAGCAAATACGTCAACTTTTTGTCCGCAGACACGTCAACTTTTTGTCAAACATCGAACTAAATTTTTCTTAAAAAGTATTTTTTGAAACATTTAACAAAAATGAAAGATAATATTGAAACTTTTGAAAGAATAAAGATATTTTTGAAATAATGTATAAAATGAGCATTTTGTATAATTAAACTTTTTTCCAAAAGGGAAATATTCCAAAAATAGGGAAAAAAAAAACAAAAAGGAGTTAAAAAAGTAACCTTTCACAAACTCACACTCACAAGTCACAAGGAATGACAAAGGCCGGCCGATTGTCGAATCCAAATGGCAATATTGTAATATAAGCCAAAACTTGAGGTCAAAATGATAATTAGGCTTTCAAGTCAAAACGGGAAAACCAGACAGTCCCTCTGGTTCAAAGTTCGTATCGGAATTGGAGTTGTCTCCTCTTTTTCACACTGTAGCTCGGAAAAATAATTCTATATTACCTAACTCTTCGCTTCCAATTTTTTTTTTTGCCTCGAATTTTCCTCACTTCTACAGTCTTCTTCTGTAATTTGATTTCTCTCTCTCCAATCTCCATACGAACGTTCCTTCACTTCCGATTTGTTCTTCAATCATTCTCGCCGATCGCCGTTTGATGGGTTCTATCTCGCACGCGATCGGTCCGAAAGTCGGTTTCCGTCACCGGGTATCTCACTGTTCCCATGGACTGTTCGGTTTGAATAGTGATAAATTCTTGAGGCTGAGTTCGAAGAAGCAATTTGGGAGAATCCGAGCCTCTGTTGATGTTAGTGATGAACGAAAGAACACAGCGATTGATTTTAGTGATCCTGATTGGAAAATGAAGTACCAGGCGGACTTCGAAAAGCGCTTCAATCTCCCGCACATTACCGACGTTTTCGGAGATGCTGTTCCTATTCCTTCTACTTTTTGTCTAAAGATGAGGTGTTGTTCTCTTTTGCTTTTGGTTCTATTTTGCTTTTCTCCTTAGCTTCTGGTTACTAGGTTCGTTTCTGAATAGTGATTAGTTTGGCTTTGAATGTCGATATTTACTATGCGTATGTGCGGATTGAAATTGCAGGTCACCTGTTTCAGACGTCTTTGCTAGAGGCTATCCATCAGATGAAGAGTGGCATGGATACATAAATAATAACGATCGCGTACTTCTCAAGGTATATTCACTATCACTAATGCGGTGAAACCTTTTCAGAGCTGATTTGGTTTGGCTTCATCTACTCTGACAGCGTTTTTGAAGGTTTTTTTCTTTATTCGTTAACTATTCCCATTTTCTTTTCACTTCAGCCATATTCTTCCTGATTATTAATTATCTTATGAATACTAACGAATCCAAACACTCCCTGACATGTAGACTCGAATATTAGTTTGCTACATGAGATACTAAACCTTGTTATGTAGGCCTGTCTATACTTTATAGTTTGGTTGGCATGAAAATGTTCTCGCCAAAATTATGATAACATGCAGTTATGTTTTTCCTTTTGAGAAATTTAGTTAATTTACTCTGAAGTGTGGTTTTATTGTCCATTGCCCAGGTCATAAATTATTCATCACCTACGTCTGCCGGTGCTGAGTGCATTGACCCCAATTGTACTTGGGTAGAACAATGGTAAAATCTCCTTCAATTAATAGCTATTAGGCATTGTAGGGCATGTTTGCATTGGCAGAATTGAGCTGAAAGTCTTAATACTGACTTTTTCCTCAAACAGTTGAAGTTTTTGTTAATTTTCTATATCCTTATAATAATATAATAAATGCTTGAAGTTCAATTATTATGATAGAAAAGAGACAGGGTTAAATTGAAACTGTGGCTAAATAAGAAGGGACGCACATAATTTAAGAAAAAAGGAAAGGAAGCAGGGAAGGAGAAGAAAAAAGTGCTGAGAACTATGGGTTGTTTAACTTGTCAAGGGGGGAATTATAGGGCTTCGTAAATTTGGAAAAAAACCTCTTGTATATTTTCTTTCTCAAATTATCTCATGCATTTAGATACTCGATAATGTCCATGCGTAATTAAAAAAATTCTTACTTATAGGGTTCATCGTGCTGGGCCTCGAGAGAAAATATACTTCAAACCAGAAGAAGTGAAAGCAGCAATTGTGACTTGTGGAGGTCTCTGTCCTGGTCTTAATGATGTTATCAGACAGGTTAACCTTTATTTTTTCTTATTTTTTTACTGGTCATGGTCTCAGACTCTCAGTGATGTTATCAGACATGTTATTTTCATTTATATCATTATTATTTTACATTTAACTTTACTTATACATATATATATTGGGGGAAATAAGGATATTAAGTAGATTTCATGTGTGGAAGTTATTACATCATTTATTTCTCAACGAATATGCATTCTTTAGATTGTATTTGTTTAGGTTGTCTCAGGATAGGTTTTCAGCATTTCTTCCAACGTTCTCTAAGAATATGCATTCTTTTACAGATTGTAATCACACTTGAAATTTATGGTGTAAAGAAGATAGTTGGGATTCCCTTTGGATATCGCGGATTCTCTGACAAAGAACTGAGTGAAATGCCAGTAAGTTGCTTTTCTGCGTGCATAGAATTATATTTTCTGTGGAACCACATGCCTTATAACAGTATTACTTCTCAGTTTTCACATGACAATATGACTGAAAAAGTTTCCGAAGCTATTTAATTGACTTAGTGGTGGTGTTCATTCCTAGCTATCCAGAAAGGTAGTTCAGAACATTCATCTTTCTGGTGGAAGTTTGTTAGGAGTTTCACGTGGAGGTCCTAGCATCGACGAAATTGTGGACAGCTTGCAGGTCTCAAACAGATTCTCTTAGTTTGATTACGTAGACTTCTTGTTGGGAGTTGACCATTTGAAATCATCGAGGCATTTATTGACTGTGTTGCAGGAAAGGGGAATTGATATGCTTTTTGTCTTGGGTGGGAATGGCACACATGCTGGGGCTAATGCGATACACAACGAGGTGCATCATAGCCTTTTTCTAACTTGACAATTTTTATGTACTAGTCACTATTGACATGCATTGCTCACATTTATGAATTTTAAACATGCATGAATTTGATTAGAATCACTCTCAATTTTTATTCAGTCTTCACTCAACTTTTATATAGTGTGGTTTTTAATTAACAAGAGTTTGAGTCTTTTTATATATTATTTTAATTTTTACTTGGTCTTTGATTATCATGAAACATCTCTGCTTATTAGAAAAAAAAACACCATTTCTGACTTTGAATATTTTGTGTTTTCTCATTTAGTGTCGGAAAAGACGGTTAAAGGTGGCAGTGGTTGGTGTTCCAAAAACTATAGACAATGACATCTTATTAATGGATAAAACTTTTGGTTTTGATACTGCTGTTGAAGAAGCACAACGAGCAATAAACTCTGCCTACATTGAGGTAAGGTCTATTGCTTTCTGTTGTTGTATCATTACTGCTGTGTGCATGTGCATGTTGGCCCTTTCTTGAATTCTTTCTCCTTTCATAGGTGTATAGTGCTACTTTCCTTCTCCGTTCTGAAAGTTGTTATATAATGATCAATGACATTATTTTAATAATTTGGTGTAGGCACACAGTGCTTATCATGGAGTTGGCATTGTGAAATTAATGGGTCGTAGCAGCGGATTTATAGCAATGCATGCAGCGCTGGCTAGTGGGCAGATTGATGTATGCTTGGTCCCTGAGGTATGAGTCGGGATATAAATTTGATATTTAGTTTCTGTTTTCTAGATGCCTTGCTGATATCAGCATATGCTTCTTAGGTACCTTTCCAACTACATGGGCCTCATGGTGTCCTACGCCATATGAAATATCTAATAGAGACAAAGGGATCTGCTGTGGTATGTGTGGCTGAGGGAGCAGGACAGGTAAGTTGGTATTGTTATTTTTGTCCTTCATAGATCAAAACTGTATTAACTGCATAAACTTTATGAATCTTATAATTGCTTTTTGATTCATTTTTTCCATGAATGATAAGGGTCAAACACTGATGCTCTGCTTTAATTGCAGAATTTGCTACAAAAGACAAATGCTACTGATGCATCTGGAAATATAGTACTGGGTGATATTGGCGTATATATTCAACAAGAGGTTTGTAAATTTACTTCCATGTAGATTATTCATCGTGATATTTCATATTTGGGAGAACCTAAGATGCCCTACTTACGTTTGTAGTAATACTTGTGATCAGTATGATGTTTTTGTCTTTAAATTTTCTGTTTATGTTTTAAAACGGACCTAGGTGGAACTTTATTGAAAGTGATGGGGAAAGCCAGTACTTTTTTTTTGTTTGTTTGTTGTGCCTTCCGTGGAAACTTAAACTGGATTATTCTACCGGTGTATTAACATATTTTACCATTTCTTTTGCCCCCTTGCAGATGAAGAAATATTTCAAAGAGATTAGTGTTCCAGTTGATGTGAAGTATATTGATCCGACATATATGATCCGTGCATGTCGTGCAAATGCATCTGATGGGATTTTGTGCACTGTGTTGGGGCAGAATGCAGTGAGTCCCTCTTCTCTCCCTCCAGAGTACAACATTAATAACTGCCATGTTTTCTATCAATTGTAGTTGTCACCTCATCGGAATTTTTTTCCTTTTTTTCCCCGAGAGACAAGGAAATTATTAATTATGAAAAAAGGGATGTATGCATACAACTAAAAATCAATGAAAAAAATAGAGGTATACAGAAGCATAGGATTGAAAGAAAATGATTAATACCTTCTTATCTGTTGTAGTGCTTTGTTGTTATTTATTAGGTCTCTTACGATGAATGGTAGCTCCAATTATAATCTCAGTTGGGCCTGTGTTGCCCGTGACTCATTCCATTTTGCATGCTTCTTTTCCACAAGATCTCCCTGTTTTTAACTACGTAGGACAGTGCTTCTCGTTTTCCCTTTCTACGTCTTTCAAATATTAAATTCTACTGTATGGAAGTTCCTTGGTAATAGGAAGGTTATTAAGACACTTCTTAAAACCAGCTTACTTCACTATGTGTCTCAAAGTCTTCTGAATTTTATCTCTCTCTCTCTTTCTCTCTCGCTCTCGCACACACAAACACATTACTGTTAACTGGAGAGTATTTTGAAATTTAGTTTGGTTGTATAGTTTCTTTAGTCTTCCAAGTGCTGTGACAAGCTGGTTTTTTGCTGTTTATGGTTTATTTGGTTAGAAATAAACAAAATTTATCATGGATTTAAAAAGGTCGTGGAAGGTTGTACGGTTTGACGCATTTTAATGCCTCATTCACACTTCGAAACTTTTTTGTTGTTTTTTATAATCAACAGCTGGGTTCTTGTACTTTTTAGTGCCTCCTTCTGAACTTTCATCCGTCTTAATAAAAGCTGGTTCTTTTTCATCTCATCTATCTATATATCAGGAGTTTCTTCCACTAATTATTCCACGAACGGGGTTGTTTGATTGATTACAACAGGTCCACGGTGCGTTTGCTGGATATAGCGGCATTACAGTAGGAATTTGCAACACACATTATGTCTATCTTCCCATTCCCGAAGTGATTTCTTACCCAAGAATTTTGGACCCAAATAGCCGAATGTGGCATCGATGTCTAACTTCGACAGGCCAACCCGATTTCTAATCATCTTCTTTTAATCTGTGCAAGAGACAGAAGGAACAAAGGTTTCCAGAGAAATGAGGAGCAAGCAACTAGCTTCAGCCTCTTTCTCTTTGTTTTTGTTTGATTTAGGGCAGTGCCTTTGATAGAGAATAAATAATGCAGAGATAAATTGTTAACTGTTGAGTGTATAGAAATACCACTTGAGAAGATTCATTTCTAATAAAAGAAACATGGAGGAGAAAGCAACCAAGTTCTTGCAGCTTTGTTGCATAATTTTCATTCATTGTATCTCAGAAACATTGGTCCTTTTATTATTCTTGCAGAAATGGACAGTATGAAGAGGATTCACACATTTATACCAAACATCCCCTAGTCAAGGCAGTCTTTTACCTCTTTTCCGTCTCCATTTAGATTTAGTTTAGTTTGATCCTGTAAAATTAACATTATAATTCTAACGAATTATTGATTTGGTCTGGTGTTTGATCAAATTTTTCTTGTTTATATTTATCAACTGTTATGTAACGTCCACTGCTGAATATAAGTGAATTATCATTAGCCTAGAAGATCAAATTTGTGTATTTAGTGATTAGATTGTTTAGAAGAATAAATTTAAAACATTTAAATTTGTATCATTTAGGTTTACATTGAGAGATTGAATTTGTACATCCTACAATTAGATTATACTAAAGAATACATTATAAAAATTTGAATTTATGTAATTTATGTTTAATATATCATGTACGAGTTCATGATTTAGAAATTTACGTACATGGTCGAAAAATACAAGTTACCAATCAAAATGTCCTAATCCTAAATACTAATTCAAGCACAATTCAATGGATAAGACACCTATTTGGTTCATTACCGCAATTTCACAATTATTGAACTCAAAAAAAGAAAAAAAAATTATGTCTTTTTACTATTGCAAATACCATAACTTAACATAAGTATAGCTTAATAGATAAGATACCTATTTACCTCTCATAATATTTAAAAACAAAAGAATACTAAGATTAAAGTAGCACTAAATAAAGCGTTGGAATATGATTGAAAATTTGTAATTTCTCCATATAATTTAAATTTGGTAGAATTAATTGAGTCCAAAAAGCTATCTTTGGCTCAATGCAACCCTAATTTAGGAGCACCAACTATTAACCAAGTCAAGTGATGGGCCAACAGAGTCCTCTGAACCGGGAGGCTATATATGGTTCACACCTTTGGATGAAACCCTAACCTCATCTTCCGATGCATAAAAATCAGTCAATTCACCACCAACGCCATTTCAACCATTTCAATCACCACAACACCGATTTCCTCCTCCTCCGGCCATGGCGATGGAGCTCTGTGCGTCCCCAGCCATTTCAGACCTTCCCGTTTTCTCTACTGTTCTCGCCGGTAACCCACTGCTCCGTCCCAGCCATGCTCTTCCTCTCAAAATGGCCCTACCCTCGCGCACTACGCGCACCCTCCACTTCCGTATGTTCTCCATTCATTACAATCTCAGTGTCTAATCGAAAATGAATCCCTAGGTTGTCATTGTGGCGATTCATTTCTGTTTATTTCATTTGTGCTTTGGTGCTTTATTTTGCTTTGCCTGCGGTCTTCTTTATTCATTCTTCTGGTATAATGTTGAGCTGATTGTTAATTTCATTTGGATGTTGAAGTCTCCGCGTGATTTACATTTTGGGGAAGTGGGGGTGGGTGTTATATGTATATGGTAGTTTTGAAAATTCTGTGTTCTACTTAATTTTTCAAGATATCGCCATTTTGCTATTTCACTGCAAAGAGCAGCAGCCTCTGACGATTCAAACGGTTCAAGTCCCTTAGTTACTGAAAAACGCGATAGCGTGGCAACCCTGGAAAATTC
This sequence comes from Telfairia occidentalis, assembly GCA_026257165.2. Lineage (NCBI taxonomy): Eukaryota > Viridiplantae > Streptophyta > Magnoliopsida > Cucurbitales > Cucurbitaceae > Telfairia > Telfairia occidentalis. The sequence continues at coordinate 2,600,679 of JAOANK020000066.1, read as the reverse complement.
TCCTGCTGAGAAGCCCGCATACAACGAAATTGCGACATCTGAAGAACCGTAAGGAAAACCAGTTGACGGTGCGCATGAACAGCCGTTCGAATTATTGAATGATTTTAAGGTAAGAACTTTTATTGAAGCCATGATCTTTAATGAGCTTTTGCAAGTTAAAAATGTTTTAACCGGCTTCAAAATATGCCTTGAGCTATCTCTCTCTGTTTTTTTTTTTTACTTCAACAAATTAATAATTGACTGTAAAGCTACTGATATTCATTTTAAATTTTGGATCACTTGGTTTTTGATTTTGTTTGTAATTTATTTATATATTTTGTTTTCAATATCTTCGCGTGGTTTTGACTATGGTTAGATTCCACTATTCAATGCCTTCCATGGATATCTTTGACAAAAGCTTGGCGCTTTTTTTTTTTTTAGTCAATTATTTAGTAATTGGAGCTTCTTCTTCTTTTTTTTTTTTTAATAAAAAAAGGCTTTTACTTTTTCTTTTTAAATAAATGTTTTGGGCTTTTGCCTTTTTTTTAACAAAAATTGTTCTGGGCCTTTTTTGCCCTCATGTGTATCTCTTTCATTTATCGTATTATTTTTTCAAAGTTAGTTGCAGTGATGACATCATCAAAGTTGATAGTATATACCAATGCTACATGAAATGTCGACAATTATTGTCGACCT
>JAOANK020000066.1:2563615-2575592 GCA_026257165.2 Telfairia occidentalis | reverse complement strand
TTATATATTATTTCGTTCATGTCACTACATATTTAGTTAAAGATCATATTTTCAACAACCTTAGATTTTAATTTTATAAATTGAATTGCTCCACAATGGCCATATTTGGTTATTTTAATAATTTGTTTAGAAAGTTACATATTTTAGGACATAAGCCTAACAGAACCAACCAATTTGATTTGATTTATTCTAATAATTTGGTTGAAATTGAACCGATGTATAACCTTCACTAGAAATGCTACAAATTTTCATTTAAAGTCAGGAAAAATAGTGAAGTGGAGTGGAATTTTTTTTTCACCTTATTATAATTCAACAATATGTGGGGTGGAGATTCGAATCTTTGACCTTTTAGTCGAGCGTAGCTTAATCAGTTGGGCTATGTTTAGGGTGTGAAATATCATTCTTAATTGTAGTCTAATTAAACACACTTAGGCTATGTTTGGGATTACTATGACTTTTAAAATAAATGTTGATAACTGTGTTTTTAGAAAATTCAGTTTTAATAAGAAATAAATTAGTGTTTGGAAAATTTTAATTTCAAATCTACAAAAAATAGGTTATAGTGTTTAGTAAATTAATATTAATTATTATGATTTGTTATAATAACCAAAGTAGACATATTATTTCAATTATTTTTTTAATTTATTATAAGATAATTATTTAAAAATTTATATGATTTAAGTTACAAATTACTTTGTTTATTTTAAATTATTTGATAAAAGATGTTAAAAAATAATTGTTATAATAAATTGAGTACATCAAACTCTCTTTTCAAATTTAAATACAAAATGATCTAAGAAAGAAAGATCTAATGGAACAAACGTGAAAAAAAAAATGGAAGAGATGTAGATTGCTAGGAAAGCTAATTTCAAAAGCTGATATCTACGTAATTATGCAGGTAAGAGTTAAATCATAAGCAATTTTATCTAAATTATAAAAAAATCAATTTTATCAAACACTAGAAATGATTAAAATTCTCTCAAAATTGCTTTTGACCCTAGCAAAAGCAATGTCAAACCGAGCTTTAAGATTTTGACTAAAGTTTTCGGGTGAAAGTTGGTTGAATTTGATTGAGACTAATCAAACCGTAAAAAGAAGGTTCAAACATCTCTTTAGTTTGATTAGCTTCAATTGGATTAGAGGGATAACTATACACAAAGACTATATTTCTAATAATGAACTTTTTTGAGAAAGGATTATCAAAACCATTCTTCTACCACAATTTCTGGTAATTTAAAATGGAGTTGAAAGTTAAGACATTAATCAAATCATTTATATTCGATTCTTTTCATTTCAATCGCGCATCAATTGTTCAGTGTTTTTCTGATGGAGGTTTTTGGTAGTCTCAACTTTTAGTTAAAAATTTGAATGTTCAAGAATTTATAATATTTTTAAAACTAATTAAAAGCGCTCAACTTTTGGTTAACAATTTGAATGTTCAAGAATTTTATATGAAGAGAATTTCTATTAAATAATCGTTTCTTGAGGAAAGAAAAATTATGAATAATAGTATCCTCAAAAGATAATTTCTTATTGTGTTTGAATGGCATCATTCTTTGAGAAACAAATACAAATACAAATTGAGGGGCATGTCGAATTGTTAGATACAAATACAAATGCACAGCAAGTAAAATAAAAAAACAATAAAGTAAATTTAATCCTTTCTCTTTAAAAAAAAAATCAACCTTTAAACTTTTTCAAAAAATAAAAATAAAAACCTTTTTAAAGATATAATTATGGACAAATCTACCAAATTAGAGGCTTCTTCAAAATAATTTCAAGTTACATTTGAAACTTCGAATATTTGATTTAGAAAAAATAAATCCTGCCCTAGGTCGGTCACTATTTCTCTACAAAGGGGCTCAACATCAATATTAGGAGTCCAATATATAATAGAGATATAAAAAATATCAACAAAAATATCGCCAATATAAATATAAATACTAATAATTTTAGTTTCAATTATAAAAATACCTACTTATTATAATTGAAGTAACTTTTACAAAATTCTTAATTTTCATAGATTTTTTTTTTTATCAACATGAATATATTCCCCTACATTTCTATAAAATTGAGACTTCAATATTTCCATCACGGGTTTTGATGTTCTTGGCCAACGAGGTTCATTCCACTGTCACAACACATTCACTAGAGTGATCAATTCCTAAGCCAATCAGAAAGTAGAAGACATTTTATGTACAAAGGTAACGGTCGCATTCCTAAAAATATGTTCTATAAGAAAATAAATATTAAAAACCATCTATTTTAAGAGACTGGAAAGGCAAAGGAGAAGAGCCATACAAAACCAGAGAGCAAAACTGTTACATAGCAACAGATCCATCTCCACCCTGCTGCCTAACTCTGAGAGTCAAATATATCAATATCAAGGTTCCCAAGCTTGACCTGCAAATAAAGAATTAAAACAAAATATGATTTTAGAGAATCATTATTGTTATCTTAATGTTACTTTTTGGGGTTCTTTTAAAACAGAGTGGCATCACTTTCTTGTGTATGAGATAGGTTTTGCATTGCTATGCATGGATGATATAGTTGATATAAAAAAAAATGCATTCTTTTCCTAGAAAAGGAAAAGGAAAAGAAAAAGAAAAAGAAAAAGAAAAGAAAAGAAAAGAAAAAAAAAAGGAAATATTCCAAAAGTGCTAAAAAACAATTTTCAGATCTAATCCAAAGCATTTAAGAATATTTAAAAGTACTCTAAATATTTGAAGGCACTTTCTTTAAAGAGTGTCAGTAGCTTAGATGGGATGTGTAATGGGAAGTGAACATTATTCAACAAAAGTTATAGAAGGGATATGTTCAAATGATATAAATTGCCAAAGGACGAAAGCCACTTGTGTATTGGACTGTCTAAAGATAAAATTATATTCTTTCGTAATGGTGTAGCGAATTAAATGCCCAAAATTCTACTCAGAACTTCGACTAGACCCAAATTAACAAGATTTGAGATTTGCTACTCACAATACTGAGAAGAGAATAACAATCTTTCTTGAATCAAATGAAGCAGCGCGTTTGTATCTTCTCCACCTGTTGTTTGGCGTATCGTGAACGTGAACCCTCTCAGTTCCTGATTTTTCTGTAAAGCCACACACAACATATAAAAAAAAATCAGAGTTCAGTTATGAGCAGGTTCAGTACATCAGCAAGTTTGACAGCTCTTTCACTGATGTGCAATTGTTGATAAAGCCTAAGGGTAGTGTCACAGGAGAGATCTCTAATGGAGGAAAATAAAGACTGACTAGATTTATGAACGAAAGTGGAATTTATGCAAACAATCGTGTGTTCGTGCTTGTAAAGCGAGGGGATCCAGTCATGATTGGAAGAAATTTCATTTATTCTTCAGCGGATGGGGGCTTAGAGATCACAAAAGAAAAATATAAATCCCAGATATCCTTGAGGTTCTAGTTCAAGCAATGGTGCAACCTATCAAAATATTAAATATCTTACAAGTTTCTCGAATCAAATGATCTTGAGTCGGGCTCTAAGTCTCTTGGGATAAGTCGAGATGCATAGAGAAACTACGATGATTATCTTTTAAAAAAATTAAAAAGAAAAAATATTTACCATGTTTAAGGATTTTCAGTAGGAAGTTTATTAATTATTCTAAGCAATAGCAAATGAACGCATACCTTTAGACGAGAACTTCAGTAACATTAGTCCATGTTCCAACAAATATTGCACGAGTTTAGCGCCCATTTTAAGGCTGGACTGTCTCTGCAGTACCTTCTCTATGCGCTATAAGAGATGAAGTAGCATGTCAAGACAAATCAGTTCAAAATGTAACTCTAAATCATACATGTCTGGCAGTTTTAAGTTGATCTCGGCCAACACTATTATTTTAAGATCATAAACCCATCTTTGGTCTTCTTCATTTTTTTTTTTTGTAACGGAAAACCCAACTCTAAAATTTGAGTAAATAGATGAGTTCACTTACCACCAATGTACTGTCAGTTTTCAAACTTTCAAAAGTTCCTTCACAGGGTTTAGGTGTTTTCAGCTTGTCCTTGTCTATATCAATATTTACTATGCACGAGGAATAAGGATCTCCACCATTTACATGTATGTCAATAACGTTCTGGCAAGTCAAGCGGGAATCCGAAGTTTCCAAGGACATCCTACTTTTTGTTGGATGGGTAACTTCCAGGAAGCTGAGGAAAGCTAAATGTGGATCACAATCTGGACTGTTGTCGAATTCTTCAGTACTGAAAAAGCCAGAGGAATCACGGGCCTAAACAAATAAACATTATTAAAATGAAACCTTCAAGACATACATAACTGTTTTGAAATAAGTACTGTGTGAATCATCTACTAAGGTAAGTTTCTGCCCAAAAAACGAAAAAGAAAGAAACAAAGCAGCACAAGATGAGTATTTTCAAGAGCAAGGTAGGGAAAAATGACAACCACAGGTCCACAAGTAAATAGGATTTCTTCAAAGTAAATCTTTATTCCAATTTTTTTTTTTTGATGGGATTTATATATCTATCAAATATAATATAAATAAACTCAATGGAAATAGACTACACGGGAACACTACGGGGTGACGCCAATAATGTTCGAATAGGAGAACAATCTGATACGGTACCGATGGTTGTGGGCGTTGGCAAAGGAATACAACAAAAGTAGGAGACTGTGCCCGTTAGATGTAAGAAGGGAATTTTCAGTGGGGATTTTCTTGTGTGTTTTTATAGAAGAATAGTTTTTTTTAACGGCAAAAAATAATAAAATTTTCCACGATAATTTACTATTTATAAAGTAATCAACATTGCTTTTGGAAAAAAGTAACCAACATGGTAAAAGGAGATAATAATAGGATGAAATTAAAGTTAGCTAGTCAGTGATTTGATTTAAAATTGACTACCCAAGATTTCACTTAAGTAAATCAATTGAAGTATTTACCATACCTAATCATTGATTTGCTCAATCAAATGCTTTTTTAGTTCAACATTTGTAGCCTTTAGGGATGAGGGATGAAACAATTTACCTCTACGATGGAATTATCCAGTTATGCTCGGATTGGCCTCAATCAAAAGTATTATTTGCTAGTTTTGTTCAATTTTTAATTTTAATTTTTGGCTATTTTCATTAAATTCTTAAATTGCTTCATCTGCCCTAGCCATATTCTTCTGCACATAACCATGGTCTCAGATGCCTTGGCCAAAAGAAGAAAAAATAAACTCCGCCGAGTTGTTACCACTAATAGAGAGAGAGAGCACCAAAATATAGTGGAAAAACAATACACTATAAAAAGCAAACTTACCGAAGAACTTTGAAAGGGGAACGAAGCCTTCTCAAAAAGAATTGGCAAAATTTCTGAATGGCGATAACAATTAGTTATCAGTAACATTCAACTGGAAATCAAAAACTTCAGGTCACTGAACTAACAAAACGTAATTAAGAAAAATACCTAAAGAACAATGACGCTCCGCCTCGTCAAGTCTAGTAACTTTCGCTAGTTTTTCATGAACGTGAACTCCATTCGACACAGCTGCAGCCTGAAAAGAGACGAAAAAGGGAAATGCATTATCAAAAGCAGCGCCTAAAACAAAATTCATAAATCAAATGATAAAAACAAGGCTTAAACGAGTCTCCAGATTCTCATTTCTCAGCAAACAAACACCTCCAGCACCACAGAAATTAGCAGAACACGAACGGAGAAACCAAATCAGCGAGTATAAATTACAGTCGCAGAAGAAATCGAGAGCAAAAACGTCTAAATTGAAACTTGCATTTGGTGATTTGCTAACAGACATTGAAAATATCGACTTAAAAGTAATAGAAAAATCCATTACCTGACACTGATTAACAGCCATTGCTGCGATGCTAGAGATTGAGCCCCCAGCTGTGGCCTCGGCCATTAAAAAGCCATCGAAAAATCAAATGAACTGTAGAGAGAGAGAGAGAGGCTACAGAATTAGATATAGACGTTACATCGGAATCGGAGCGTTTTTTTTCCTTCTTTTTTTTAAGAATATAATTATTATCATTATTAGATAAAATTATTAGTTACTAAAGTTTGAATATATTAGATATATTTTGAGTTGAACCATATGGATTGAGAATTTGAACTTAAAACCTTTTAATTGAAGACATATACTTAATTAATTTAACTATGCTAAGTTTGACTGCATTGAATAGGTTCTTAAACTTTGAAAAATTAATGACAAATATCTAAATTTTAAAAGTATAAATCTCCTTTTAATTTGTGTCTATAAATCTTTGACATATTCAATATTTTAAAAATTAATAATACATCTATTAAATATAAAATTGAATTTTGTATATAGTAGAATTCTAAATTTTCTACCAAAAAAAAATTCTAAACTTTCAATTATATGCCTTAAAAAGTTTGTAAATTTTTAAAAATAGATTAGGCCAATGATAAAAAGTGTGGAGATCTATCATATATTTTTAAAACTTAAAAACTAATCTTGATTCATTAAGTATTTTTTAAATTTCAGTAATTCATGAGATACAAATTTAAAAAGTCACTGAATTTATAATTTCTTTCCCTTTTTTTTTTCCCTCCCCTTTCTGATTGGCGGGATTTGGCAGGAGAGTCACTGGCCACTGCTCACGACGTCGACGACCACGCAGCCTGTGCTTTTGTTTTCTGACCAAAATGCCCTTTCCGCTTTATCGTAGCAATGCAATGGCCTTTTGTTAAATAACATTTTATTTTTTTTAATTGTGTAATAAAAATAATTATTATTTTTAAAACGCATAAAAAAACCAACAAAATGGTTAGGTAATCGGTAGTCCCAACTTTTGAATTTTATGTCATGAAAAAGCTACAAAACAACAATAAACTTGATTACATAGTTTTCTAAATCTTTTAAACTTTCTTTAAATTTTCAGTCGGGAGTGTTTAGTAACATTATTGTTTTTCTTTTTCTCTATATTCAATTTTTTAATATATATAATTGTTTATTTATATTGATTTGAACATAGTTTAATTCATCATAAATGTATAATCTCCTTCAATGGTTATAAATTCAAACCTCTTATTTGTTAAAATTTTAGTGCTCTAAAACAAATTTCTTATTTCTTATTTTTTTAAAAACATTGGATAAAAAAAATCTATTTTTTTATGGTCCAATGTTTTCAAAACATAAATAACATGTTTTCCATTTCAAAAATTCAATTAGCATAATGAAAGTTGTATTTTATCATTTTGACTTATTTAATGCATGATAAATATATATAAAAATAACACAATATTCTTAATTTTTATAAGAAACTAACTATGTTTCAAATAAAAAGTTATTTTCAATAGACAAAAAATTGAAAAAATGATATGCAATAAACAATATATAAGAGAATAAAAAATGAAATTAAAAAAGAGAGCTCTTACAAACAATAATTTACTCTTCATAATCTTACATAAATCTACCCTCTTAATTAAGAGAGCAAAAAAAAAACTCATAAAATCTATGAGATCAAAATCAGAATTCATAATTAAAAATATCAAATTATTTGGAGTAAAACTCAACTATTTAAAATATATATATTTTTTATTTATTTATTAAAACCGGAGAGATTTGAAACTCCACAGGCACATGTTTTTTAATTAAAATATATGAAAATGACCCTAATGGGATGGGAGTGGACCCATCCAGGTGTAGAGATGGGGCGACAACTTTTCACGTGAGATGGAAATGGGGGGAATTGGGGAATAAAGGGAAAGGGAGGGGCAAAAGGAGGAAAATGGAAAAAGGAAGGGATCTAGAATGGGAATTGTTTAAGCGTACGAGATTTGTTTGTATCGTGCATGTGAAGGCCAAGGGCCACGAATGGTGGTTTTATGAAGAAACCATCAACGCACACACAAATCAAACAAACAAAAATGTCTAAATCAAAATGGGAGCGTTCACGGGTTGCCAAACTGTTTCACTTTCAGGCGCCTTACCTAAGTCCTAACCTCTCTCCGAACCTCACCTGTTTCTTCCCGAACCAACCTCACGGGTCTCCCATTTTTTTTTTTTCTTTTACTTACCTAAATAGACCCACATTTAATTTCTTCGCAAATCTTGACTCTCTACGTAGAGGGTTGAATTAGGTTAGGTACTAGTATCTTTTTCTAGATCGTTAATTTAAATATTATTATGCGAGGATATTTAAGTTGATCGTTCGATTCTCCAAGTTCATGCTTATTGAATTAAAAAGAGAAAAAATGCATCATCATTCTTATTTGTAATGTTATATTTTGAGAAGAATATTCAATTTTTACTTCACCCTTAGAACCTGGACCAACTAATCAGTTTTAACTTTAAATTTTCATTTTATCGATTTAAATCTTAAATTTATAAGTGTTGTAATTTACATCCTACAATTTTATAAGTAGTGAAATTAATACATTTAATTAGCAATAGTAGCAACGTATTCATATATATATTGAAGATTTGTGACTTTTTGCTAATACTAGTTATTCCAATTGCGTTGGATGATTTTAATTAGTTAGATTTAGGCATTCTAGTACTAAATATGACTTTTCATGTGCTAGATTTTGTGGTTAGGTTTGAGTGTTTTGATAATAATAGAGTTTGAAATTTTTTTAGATCCATTGTTTTGTTTGTTGAATTTTGTATAGTATTATTGATTAGTTCATGAGCAATTTTCGTACATATTTAAGTTCGGGGTTTAATTGATGAAATAAAAAAGTACTGAGTAAATATGAAAACTTTTTAACGAAATATCAACAAAAATGAAATCCGAGGTATTTTGACTTTTTTTTTTCTTGGTTCTTCTTGTTGAATGATAGACGCACAAAATCTAAAACAAAAGCTGAGGACAAGAAAGGGTTTCCCTTTTTTCTTTGTGTGTTATGTTTTTGAGGTCAGATCACGTGCCTCACGTGTTTGAGACTTATTTTACTTTATTATATGTCGACTAAAAAACAGTTAGGCCAATACCCCTTGTTCGAGCAATCAATCAAAAGATAGGGACGAGAGTAAAAATTTTCATAAAGAATGATAAAATTTCACCTAAAATTTTCTAATTAAAGAGGCAAATTTAGAAGAAATTTTTTAATTCTTAATGTTTTTATATATATTTGTTTGAATATGAGATAAATTATTCTCCCTTTAATTTTTGAATAAAATTCTGAAGATTTATTTATTTATTTTGTTTTGAGTCGGAATGTAATATTATCCACGTTTGGAAAATCCTCTTAGAATCTCCAACACCTATGGATATAATTTCTCCTTTAAAATTTCTTAAAATTCAACTTAAGATAGTATTACTCACCATTATAACACAAATTGTAGAATCTATTGGATTTTGATAAAATATTAGAATAGTGATAATCCCACATCCGAAAGATGGAGAAGTGATAAGTTTCAAGCATCATATAAGAGGTTCATGGACTTTAGTTTGTAATCATTCCAATTAGAAACACTTTAAGTTCACTGTAGTCTCTAGTTATTTATTTATTTTTTTTGTATTCTTTTATTTGAGAGTGTGGAGAAAGATGTGAGCAGTAGAAATCTTTAAAATAATGTTTTCATAATTAAAGTCGTGAAGAGAAATTCAATGTGATCCTAATCATTTTTCTACGTTGTTATTATTATTATTATTTATTTATTTATTATTATTATTTTTTTGCTTATTCCACCTGTTAACATTGAGACTTAGAAAAGTTTTGGATGGGGAATTTTAAGTAAGTTCTAAATTAATACACCTGCCGATATCATTACTTTTAAAAGTTCAACAAGCCAAATTCCAATTTTATCCAAAGTCTTTTGGAATTTCGTGCCACAACTTTTAAAGTAGTCGTCTTTTCATACTTTTTATTTGTAGCAATACTAGGAATCCTCGTGTTATAATTATTGAAATGTTCTTTTGTCTTTCGATTCCATCAACCAATAACAAATACATCAACTAAAAAAAATGCTCGATCGATGACATAGAAGAGATGATGGATGCAATATTATTCGTTTTAAAAAATAGTTAATTAAAATGTTAGCTTTTAATGATATATGAACATATTTTAAAGATTTAATAAAATAACATTTTGTTAAACTGAGAATAGCTCAATCGATTAAGACATATTTCTTTGATTAAAAAGTCGATAATTCGTATCTCCCGCTCTCAAATGTTGTTAAACTAAAAAAAAAGTATTTTAATATCATATTTCATATATACACATACATCTCCGCGCTTAAGAAACTATAATATGACAATTGTTTGAAGTAAAAAATTTAGGTTGAACAAAATAGGTGGCATGAATTAATAATTAGTCGATTTCATCTCTCTCGGTTTAAAATTTCTACCTAAATTATATCTACTTGTCTTTTTTTTTCAACCTTTATTTTTATATTTATAGGATCTATATGACTACTACGTCAAGTTCAAATTTTAATGAAATTTTTCACTATAGAAACTAAGTCATTACAAATTTTAAACTACTGCATCGTTATAATTTTAAACTCCAAGACTCGATTGTTATTTTAGTTACTTTTATGAAATTTCAAGTTTAAAGTGCATTTTTAAACATAAAATCTAAAAGGAGTTATGAAATTAATGTAGGCGTGACTTTTAATCAATGATAAATTTAAGTTAATTTAGTTCAATCCACGAAAGTCTTAATTTTTTAAAAACTCCGAGAACTAATTTAACCCAAAATGATTAGGCCGATCAATTTTTTTTGTTGTCATTAAAACTTTTGAACTTCTCTAATCAACAGTGTCACTCGAATCCATTTTGGATTTCAATGACGTGTGTTGATTTTGGGCTTAATACTTTTTTTTAATTTTATTTTTTATATTCATATTCGATCAACTTTAATCCATATTCGATCAACATTTTTTTTAATTATTATTTTATATATTTCTATCTATATCTATACTATATATATAATGGCCAATATGAGAGAAACTTTATCTTTCAATTTTGTCCTTTTTTTTCAATTCCCCCCCCCTTTTTTAAATAATCAGATAGAATTATTAAATAAAATAACAAAAATGGAGGGCCCATAGCTCGGGACCAAAATGAATAACATCAAATACAACGAAATAAGACACTAAAAAACACAAACGAAGAAAATCAACTCACTCAAACAGATCCCAATGTGTAGCCAAAGCTAAAATTGACACCTCTACACGGTGCCAAAAATAACATATAGTAAAAACCTCATCTCAGATCATTTGCCAAATCACACGTGGCGGCCAACATAAATTCCCATGGAGATGCCAATTTCTTTCTCCCCAAATATGATATAAAGTAGCACATCACACTACTCGTCAAACACGATGCCTCAAAACAGACCATCTAACTCAAATGACAGATCCAACGTAACTTCGTGTCTCAGAAGGCAATCCGATGGGAAGATCCACACCCCAATGCAGCACACCACCCCATACTTCAAAACCAAATGGGTAAGAAAAGAATAAATGATCTCGCGACTCCTGTGATGCCCCACATAACAAGCATACTGAATCAATGAAGTAATCCCACCTCAACAACCTGTCACGAGTATATAGCCTATTCTGAATCACAAGTCAACTTATAAATGCTTGCCAGGGAAGATTACCCCAAACCAACATAAATAAGACCAAACACCCTAGTATGAGACGACCACAATATATCATAAGCACTAACCACAGAAAACTCACCAGTGGGAGAAGGAAGCCAAATAGGATGATCCATCGATCGATGAGGACGAATCCTATCATGCAATCCTAGTATCGCACGACAACACCAAGAGATCTCAAGAGACATTTGTACTTCCAAAAGGTTATTATCTCGCAAGATATAAGCCTCCACCCAAGCCACCCACAGGGAACCCGAACGAATGAGAAGAAGCCAGAGAAGCTCCATATATAATTGCTGCATAATTTCACGACACAAGGTGGCAGAGACCTATGTTGGGGTTTATGTCCTAAAACTCATGGTATGTAAATGTTATGAACATATTCTATTATCAATAAAGTGGTTATTGAAGTTATTCAGTAAATTTGTTATT
>JAOANK020000066.1:2534017-2550594 GCA_026257165.2 Telfairia occidentalis | reverse complement strand
ATTAACTATAATCGAACAAACAACATCCATCATAATACAATTAAAAACATGGTATACTTTATATTTGGTATATCAGTAATTGATATACCAAATATAAAGTATATCAATTTATCGATATACCAAATATATAGTATATCAAATATACTCGTTGATACACATCTTAGGGTAAAATTGAAATAATGAAAATTACGGAAATCAAATTTAAAATTTTTGCCAAATTTACAAATTTGAAAAACCTTTGCTAAATTTGTAAATATTTTTATGAATTTTGCTACCCATTACAATTTTCCTGAAGAATAATACTTGTTTGTTTGGGCTTCCTCGTTGACTAGCCTTTTAACATGCGTAGCATTGCTCTCCTCATTTTGGCATTAGATAATTAATTTTCAGTTAAATTACAAATTTAGTCTGTCTATGTCTAACATTCTATTTAACCAGTCTTTAAATTTTAATTTTAAGTTGTACTAAAAAAAAAACTTTTAATTTTAAGTCTACTAAAATTTAAAAATATCTAATAAATATCTAAATTTTTCGATCTTATATCCAATAAATTTATGATATCTTTAACATTTAAAAAACATTACAGACTTACATAAAATTAAAAGGACATGAATATAAGACATAAAATTCAATTTTGTGATCAATAAGTTCATGAATTTGTAACAAATTTGACAAAAACTTTTTCAATACAAAGTTAAAAGTTTAGGAATTTATTATACACAGTTAAAATTTATGGATCTATTTAGATTAAAGAAAATTGAAAATTTAGAAACTTATTAAAAACAACTTTAAAAATTCATAGATTAAATTTGTAGTCTAACTTAAATTTTTAATGACAAGTTATTGGGAATCAACAATGAAGTTTAAAAAATGAACGAATATTCAATCAAGTTGGCTGATTCTAATTTGTCACCTCTTGTCATATCAGCAAAAAAAATTGCTGAATAATACAGTCCACATGCCAGGTCAATAATGATGTTAACAACATAAAAAATATATATATATATTGAAAGTTGATTTTTTAAATTTGGGATTAAATTAATAACTTAATTAAAATAATAATACCATATTTAAAATAATACATAAGCCATAAATACGTGCAAGCATCAGCTCAGTAAATATTGGTATCATCAACTATAAATCACTAGAGTGAACTTATTAAAAATAAATAAAAAATAAAAAACTGTAAAGCACTAAATGCTGTGATAGTTGTAATGTAACGACTTGATAACGAGCCATGAGCCGTTTTATCATTTATGGAATTGTGATCAGATGAGGGATGATTAATAAATGAGCGACACTTTTCGAGTTTTCGGCTTTATTTTTCTACGTTATTTTAGTTTGGTTTAAATCTTATTTTAGTCTTTAAATTTTAAATTTATTTAATTTTTAGTCCCAAAATTTTTAAAATGTAAACTTTTAAGGTTGTTCTATTTTGGTTCATAAACTTTCAAAATATCTATCTTAATTTTTTTTAAACTCAATGTCTATTTTCGTCCCTAAACTTATAAAAAAAATTATTTTGGTTCTTGGTATATAATTTTATCTTTTAATATTTATTTGTTTAATGTTTGTCTTTAATTTATGTGGCTTAAATTAAATACATACTCATATTAAAATAATTATTCATATATTTGAAGTTATATAATTAATTTGTTAAAAACAAAATAAAGATATGAGTTAAAATGATTATTTTTTGAAAGTTGAGGAACCAAAATCAATATTTTGAAAGATTAAAAACTAAATAGAACAAATTTGAAAATTTGAACTAAAAAATAGAATTAAATTGAATTTAAACCTTTTTAGTTTTTACATATGAACGAGGAGAGAGAGACCATTGGAAATTCAATTCATTCACAACTTTTCTTTAATTTACAAGTCAAAATTATTGACACAGTCGTCGGCAAATGCTTTGACTGCATTCCTCTGAAATTCTTCTTATTCTTCTTCTTCTTCCATTTTCCGCACTCTATGGAAAGTTCTTGGTGATGATTCGCTTCGCAATCGAGGCTCTGCAATCGTCTCCCCTGCCGGTATTTTACGTGTCAACAGCGGCTTTGCTGTGATCGTAGTGGTCGGCGTCAATCGAGCACGAGAACATGGCTGAAAGCAGGCGTTACACTCCTCCCAATCCAATAGGTTAGAAATTGAGCTGGAGATTTAATATTGCCGCCTGATTTGATTCGTTTCTTTCCGGAAATTTTCGGCCAGTGTTTTGACTGAGCTGGACGTTTTTCTTTCCGGTGATTGGTTCTCTAAAAGTCTGTCTGCTTTGAGCTCTGGTTATTCTATTTTTCTAGCTGTTTTGTCCACTACACTGTCTTGAAGTTCTGAATGTTCGAAATTTGCTTATCTCCATATATTCTAGGTTAGTATTAGTTGGTGAAAATAAGTTGCAGAAGACTGAACTTATTTACATTAGGCACATCATTATCTTCTTACATTGTCTTACTGTAATTCATATTAATTCCTTTAGACTTGGATCTTTCTTGTGGTTTATTGTTCCTATATTTATGTATATTTTTCTGTATGGAAATGAGTAATTGACTGAAGTAACGGGTAATTTACCCTCTGATATTATTATATATGCTGACGTCGGTTACATGATGAAATACAGATATTGAACAAATCCTTTTGGAAGCACAACATCGATGGCTACGCCCAGCTGAGATATGTGAAATCCTCAAAAACTACAAAAATTTTCCTATTGCTTCAGTGCCTGCTAATATGCCTCCAAGTATGTTTATCCTAAGTGATATTTCAATATATTGTTAAATTACATATGATAATTGAACAGTTCTAGCATTATTGTTGCATTTCTACAAAATGTTAAGAACCACTTCAAAGCTTCCCGTGGGCCTAACGTAGTTGTACAGAAGGTCATGGTTCCGAAACATGTCTTGCGTTTTACTTTCTTTAATCACATACCTGCAATGAGGAAAACGGCTTGCTGTGATTCAATTTCTGAAAGGATCGTTTTGCGCAATTAGGCAGTAGAAGTTTTCAGTGTAATCATCCATGCTTCAAATCCTTGCTTACAATCTCATTGTTCGCCAATAGCAATATTTCTTTTACGAGCTTAGCATCTTGGGCCATGAATGCATGGGATTCTTACTGTCACCTGCACTGTGAAGTTGATAGGGCGCTATATTGATGGCACCTGGACCATCATTTTCCATAAATCTTCATATTATCAGAAAATAATTCTCAATATTCCTCATCTAATTAGGAAACTCCTCCATACTCAGTCTAGCCTCGGATGCCAGGAGATCCATCTTCATCATGTAATCTCCATATATTGGTTGGCGGCATCTCTCTAATTGATACAGTTGTAGAATATAGCATAATTGCATCATTTAATGGAGGTTGACCCCTCCTCTCAACTCTGATGCCCCGTGCCCCTAGGTTGACAAGCTTTCGAGTCAAATTCTGTAACTCCCTGTCTAGGGTCTCAAACATTTCATTTGCATATTGATGCATCAATGTTCTCAATATTTGTTGCATCAGTTGAGATTTGATTCACTTTGGCCAACGGGTGCTTCAGCCACGCCAGTCTTTCTATAGGTTCTTTACTGGACCAGCCAATAGCTGATTGGTTTTTGTGGCTTAAAACTCATTCCTAAGGTGTTGTGCATCATGGCTCCATGGTCCTGGTGGTCATTGAGCTGTAATACCAATATGTGGTAGATTTGACTGAGAAACTTCCTTATCGTTATATTGAATTATTCTCGTAAAGGGTTTTTTTTTTTCAAAATACCCAGTCGTCGAGAAGAGGTGGTCATCATCAGTTTTCACTTTCTAAAAGCATATGCCATTACTAGTAGGTATAATAGCTAGCAAACTAAACTTTCTAACTAACTAATCTTAGGTACGGGCAATTAAAGAACCCAGATCATGAATTTTTTTGTAAATTTTAGATCATTCTCTGATACTGTGATTATAAATTTTCAAATTTTAGTATTAATTTTCTTACTCACAAGTACATATGATCCTAGGCTTCATAAGGATAGACTTGACCATACAAGGTTATAATGGGCAACAAACAAGAAGGGAACTACTTACATAAGGAAACTGATGAAATATTTCCAAAAAATGATGAATGAAGGTAAAGTTTATTGACAAAGGAAGGCGACAGTATTCTCTTAAACTGCTGAGATTCCCCAACAGTAATAATTCTTCCTGGAATCGTATATGTTATCGAACGAAAATTGCTATGCCATGATTTCTTAGACTTTAGATACTCGAGCACCATATTCTCATGGGTGTCCTAGACTACAATTAAACGGGTTTGAAAGGAGAACATGATTATGCACATTGACAGGATATGTTCTTTGAGACGGTAGTTCTTACCCAATTTAGTTTAGCTTTAAGATTGAAGCTCAAATGCATCTTGGCTTGATTTCTATATAAATGACAGGTGGTTCACTTTTTCTTTATGATCGAAAGGTGTTAAGATACTTCCGCAAGGATGGATATAATTGGAGGAAGAAGAAGGATGGAAAGGCAGTAAAGGAAGCTCATGAGAGGCTCAAGGTAATTAGCTGCAAATATGCATTTGGTATGTCTTTCCCTTTTCCCTCACTGTGGAGGCAATTTTGAAAGCTCAGAAAATGTTTCAAATGAAACATTTTTTTGTTTTGGCCACGTAATCTGTTTTTATCATACTAGTTTAATAGTTGGAGCAAACTTTGCTTCTTAATAGAAAACAATTAAATCTCTTTGGTCTAGGCTGGAAGTGTGTATGCACTGCATTGCTACTATGCCCACGGGGAGGAAAATGAAACTTTTCAGAGGCGCACTTATTGGATGTTGGAAGAGTGAGTCAATAATAATAGTATGCATATTATGCACTCAAGCTTTGTTTTGAATGACCTTGCTATTGTCAACTCATAGCTTGATCACTAGTACGCTTGTTTTAATGGCTGTATATTTGTTTGCTTACCTTATCAATGACTTCTGCAGGGACTTGTCACACATAGTTCTTGTTCATTATCGGGAAGTGCAGGTTAGTCTCTTAATTTTTTAAAATATTTATTTAAATTACATTCGGGTTAAAATTTTAAAGTAGATTTGGTGGATTAAGAAAATCAATAGCATGGTTGTATGCGTATCAGGTTTACTTTGATGATTTTGTCCAAACCTTCGCCAAATGGAAAAGAAAAGAGAAAAAAAAGGGACTTCTTTATTGCATTTGATGAGTATGAACAAGTATTGATGATGGAATGTATTCAAGTACAACCATTTTTTTAGGAGTGTAAGCACTGATTTTGGCGTTGTTCTTTCGTCACCTGCATTTGGCTAGCTCTTCTAGATTTTTGGAACTGATCTTGGATATTCACGTTTTTTTATCTTTATTTTTAAGTGTAGGTAGTAGTTTTTATGGTTCTTGGGTGTGTTGCTATTTTGTGGGTAGCTGTACAGATTTAGAATGCTCAGATGGAGAAGAGTCGAAAGGGTTCGACCATTAGAAGAATTACATAATTGGAAATAATTGGAAATATGAGTTTTGTACACTGAGCGTCAATGAGTGTGTTTGATTAGATGGAAAAGAATTGATAACAACCTGTATACGTGTCACATGGCTTAGAGGAAAAAACAATAGCAACCTATATGCAATTAACAGAATTTGAGGACCAAGCTAAATTCATAAGAGTGAAATGCATGCACAAAATAGATGAGGTGAAAGTCCACAAGGGGAGGCCCCTAGCTAAGGTCCAGTCTCTGAGTGACACCTATTTAGAGGTCGTGTGTTTGAACTTTTGAGTGAGCTTAATAAGGAAAATTCTTAATGTCTCTAAAGTCTGGGTCTTAGGACTGATGTTGACTTTTATGCCTCATCCAATGATTTTGTGTCATTAAAAAAATGTTATATTCTCTCTCGAGTGTTGTCATTTGTTCAGTGCTTTTGTTAACCATGAGTTTGCTGAAATTTCATCAGAGCAGTAGAGCAAATTTCAAGCGTAATAGGGGGACTGAAGAAGCTGTTCTCTTTTCTCGAGAATTTGAAGAAGCTACGAGCCATTCAGAAATGGACGCTTCTAACTCCTCTAGTTTGCATCCATCTAATTATCAAATGCCTTCACAAACTACGGAAATTAGCCTAAACGGTGTGCGGGTATCAGAATATGAAGATGGTGAACCAGGTGCTTGTATTATATATAAACTCTGAATCAACCACAGCCCGGAATGGAAATAATTTCTTGGGTATTTTTGTCATTGCCTTAACAATGTTCTTCTGATCAGTATTATGTCTTTTGCAGAACATAGGAACCAAGGAAGTACTTTTTTTCATTCTTTTCTTGGGTTACGAAGGCCTAGAATGGAGAGTAATAGCAATGAGTTCTGTCATCCGAACTATCCTATTTCATTATCAGGTTAGGTAGACTGCTCATTACTTTTCCTTAATTCTTTTTATTTGAAAAAATCACTTGTTACAATTGCGCTAGTTTTTAGGTAACATAGTCTAGCAACCGATGATAATACCCTGAATTGTTGTCAGATCATTATCAAGAAAACTTTACAGCCTTCAGAGAGAATGCCTTCTCAACAATGTCAGATAGAAGTAACGACAACAATAACACTGGATTAAATTACGAGCCCCAGAAGAACCTGAACTTCTCTTTGGACAATGTCTTGGAAAGTGGTGCTACTGGAATATATTCACCCCATCTGCAGTCATCCTTTTCCGCATCTCAACCTGACATTTCAGACGATGTTCCAAAACAAGGCGATGAGATATTGGGGTTTCTCATCTCTGATAAATGTAAAAGGAAAGAGTTCAATAATCATCTGCAAACTCACGAAGAATGCCAGGTTAGTTCTCTTTGTAACTTATTGGGTAATGAGGTTTGAAAGTTTTAGATGGAATAATGCTTCATAAGCGTAAGTACTTTGTAGTATTAGCATCTGATGATTTCTTTCTCAGTGAATTGACTCCGCTTTTTTCTCCTGGAGGAAGAAAAATGGAAACAAAAGCTCTTTTTTATCATACGCCCTAGGATAAGGGATACCTACTGCCTAGACATGTATTTCAAAACATCGAATGGGAGTAAAATCCTAAATACTATTTGCATAACAAATTACACTAAAGATTGGAAGACGAACAAAAGGGTACCTTTGGAAAAGCTTCAACATTAGGGATGTCCATTTTCATTGCAGGGATCCATGAATCCCCGTTTAGGTAGAGAGGGAAGGGAGTGAAGAAAAAAATTCTGATTACCTAAACGGTTCCCATCCCCGTCCCTGCCCCATCTATTATATATATATTATTTATTCATAAATCACAAAAAAAAAAATTCAAAAGCCCAATATTGCTTTTATTGTAATATCTATCTAAATATATAATGTGAAAAATAAAAAAATAAATTTATCATATGTTTAAATTTTAATACTTATTGATATGAAAAAATTAGACCAATTAAGTTGAAATATTGTATTTTTTTATTAGGTAATTTAAGAAATTTTCATTTAAATGAAATTTTAGCATAGAGATTTAACTGTGTAAATGAGGATTCATAATTTAGAATTAAATATTTAATTAAAATTTTCTTTAAAAAATTATTTATTTGAAATTTTATTTTTTTAAAATAATAAATGAAGAATAATTCCTTGCGGGGAATCCTTGCCCTCGTTCCCGCGAAATTTTGTGGGGAATTTTGCAGGGCCGAGATTAAAATGGGGGGTGGGGACGGAGATAGGGAAGGCATCCCCATCCCCGCCCCGCACTGTGGACATCCCTATTTAACATGGTTGACTAGTATTAGCTCATTATTTGTTGACATTTCTTGTATGTCACTTAAAATTGAGGTTTACAGCACATGTAACCTCAGCCCTATTTCTCAGTTCTTGAAAGAAAATTCCTAGGAGTGTTAATAGGATTGTTTATGATTATCTCAACCCTTTAGATTCTGACTCGTACTGTGGATTCTCTTTTTTCCCATCTTACAGACTTCTCAAAGGAATTCTTCACCTTTGGTACGGTGGCCCATAGATCAACAAATCTTGCAAGCAGATTTGGTTAATAATGTTACTTCCAAGTTTCATGGCCAACTCCATCACGTCAATGTAATGAATTCTATGCAGTCATGCCAAATGGATTCCGAGACGCAAAATGATCAGTCAATGCAAGAAAACCTCCAAAAAATGCTTCCAAACACAAAGCAGGAGTATTACCCGAACTCAATGTCTGATGGAAAGGTGATATTGGAGGGGAAATCCAACATTGCAAAAAAACAACCGTTATTTGATGTTATTGCTGCTGAAGGTCTGAGGAAGAGTGATAGTTTCAATCAATGGATGAGTAGAGAACTGGGAGATGTGGAGGAGGCAAGCAGATGTGGGGCATACTGGAATAATGTTGAAAATGAGGTTGGTAGTTCCAGCGTCTCTTCTCAAGTGCCTCTGGATGCATACATGTTCAGTCCTTCTCTCTCCCATGAGCAGCTCTTTAGCATCATTGATTTTTCACCAAGCTGGGCATATGAAGGTTCTGAAATCAAGGTACTACAAGCTATTTTTCAAATATTTTCTGATATTTTTTTGTAGATCACGTTGTGTCTTGTTTTTTTAGAGATGAAATCAAGTAGAAATATTTGTATCTCAAGTCCATATAATCCACCAGTTATTAAATAGTAGTTCTTATTAAATTTTATTTTTTTCCCCTAATCATTTGATCTGGCCTATTTTATAGGTTTTGATATCAGGGAGAATCTTGAAGAGTCAACAAGAAGTGGAAAACCCTAAATGGTCTTGCATGTTTGGCGAGGTGGAAGTACCAGGTGAAGTTATAACAAATGGTGTCTTGCGATGTTTTGCTCCCATACACAAGGCTGGGAGGGTTCCCTTTTATGTTACATGTTCCGATAGATTAGCTTGTAGTGAAGTGCGAGAATTTGAGTACCGAGTTAAG
Source organism: Telfairia occidentalis (assembly GCA_026257165.2). Taxonomy (NCBI): domain Eukaryota; kingdom Viridiplantae; phylum Streptophyta; class Magnoliopsida; order Cucurbitales; family Cucurbitaceae; genus Telfairia; species Telfairia occidentalis. The sequence continues at coordinate 2,541,686 of JAOANK020000066.1, read as the reverse complement.
TCCATGCAAGATGTGGAGGCTATGTACGATTATAGTAGCAACATAAATGGAGCACTTGCTTTGCGTTTTGTAAAATTGTTATGTCTGAGCTGTTCAGGCACTTTGATTGCTGATCCCAGCGGCTCTAATGAAAGATTCGAATTTTGTAAAATCAGTGAATTGCTAAAAGATGACAATAGCGAGTGGGGCCAGTTGATAAAGCCTAGATGGGATGAGAATTTTTCCTTCGAAAGTGCAAAGGCGTTGCTGCTTCAAAAGCTACTTAAAGAGAAGCTGCACGTATGGCTATTGCAGAAAGTAAGGGAAGGTGGGAAAGGCCCTAGCGTACTAGATGAGCATGGTCAAGGTGTGCTACATTTGGCTGCTGCACTTGACTATGATTGGGCCCTTCTACCATCAATAGTTGCTGGTATAAATGTCAATTTTCGTGATGCAAATGGATGGACAGCACTACATTGGGCTGCATTCTTTGGCAGGTGCGCACTTTAAATTAGTTTTACTGCTTTCACTTGTTTTTTACTCGCTGACATAGTATTATTTGGATTCTGTCAAATCACAAAAAAAAAGAAGTTTAAGTTAATGGGTTATAGTAAATTAAATCTTATATCAATACTTAACACTCTCCCTCATTTGTGGGTTAGAAATTTGGACAAGGGCCAACAGGTGGTTATCAAGGGAAGGAAATGACGTTATAGGAGTTTGAGCGCAGGATCTCTTGCTTTGATACTATGTTAAATCACTAATGAATACAAAAATTTAAGCTAATGAGTTATGGTAAATTTAATCTTATATCAATATTTTGACCAAAACATTTATTGAAACAAGGAAATAACTGAAAAATAGAAAGGAAGAATTCGATGCTTTGGTTAGGCTGCTCTCGCCTCTGGGGGTGTAATCTTGAGTGAGACAGACATTTGAATGTATCTGTGAGAACTTCTAAATGCAAACATTGAAAGAACAATTAATGGAGAAAAAAAATGGGAACTCAAAAAAAAAAGGAGAAAAAGAATGGGAAATTGGAATGGATACTAAGATCTATGGCCAATGAAAAATGAAGGCCAAAGGCGATTTATTTTCTAGACGTCATGAAATTGAATGTTTATCAATTCTGAAGAGTTTTTTCTGAAACGTCATTTGGGCCCACCAAACCTTCCCGAGGAAATTCAAGCTTCTCCATTGTTTAGAAGTTAAATGATCTCAAAGGCATTATTATTGTTTAGAATGAAAATCATTTTGCCAATATTCACTCAAGAAGTTTATTCTTGTCAAGATATTGAGAAATTGGATGTCAGAGAAGGGGTTTAAGCTTCAATGAAGAAGAAAAACTGTCGGGTAGAAATCTTAAGGGATGGCTTCAAAATCTAGGGTTGTCAAAGAAGACACCCAAATGTGTGTGTGCTCTTTCATCTGCCGTTTCATGGTAAAGGTCATGTCTTTTGACGCTCGGCTTCCTCTGCCATTTTATGGGAGATCTGGAGAAGATGTTTGGTCTTGAGTAAATATTGCCAAAATGATGTTGATAGATGTTGATAGATATGGAGAAGATTTTTGGTCTTGTGTCAAATTTTATGCTTTTTCTTTAGGTATCCATTTGGAAGATGTTCTGTAATCATCCTTTTGGTCTCGTCCTTTTGAATTGGAATCTTTTTTGCGTAGTTATTTTAGTTTCTGGTTAGCTCCTCTTTGTGGATTGTTCATTTGTAGGCCCTTGTATATTCTGATGAAAGTTGGTTTGTCAATAAAAAGAAGAAATAGAATGTACCGATTTATGGTGCGTTTGGTATGACTTTTAAACTGTTGTTTATTGATGAATAAAAGTATTTTTTCTAAAATTAACAGTATTTAGTTAAAATTTTGAGGAGTGCTTTTAACTAATTAATAATCGAAAGTGGTTTGACAATGTCTAAAAGCAGATAAAAAGCACTCAAAGTTTTTGTAAATAAAGTATTTAACTAATTTTCTTCCAAAAATGCTCACTTAAAAACATTTTTTTAAGAAGTTATACTAAACACACTTAGTCATCAAGTATCAACACTTCTTTTTCCTGTGTGTGTGAATCAGAGAGCGTACAATTGCTGCCCTCATATCTATGGGTGCAGCTCCTGGAGCACTAACAGATCCAAGCCCCAAGTATCCATGTAGCAGAACTCCTGCCGATCTAGCATCCTCGAACGGGCACAAAGGCATTGCAGGTTATCTTGCAGAGTCGGCCCTGAGTGCCCACCTGGAATCTTTAAATTTTGATAGTCAAGAAAGTAAGGCTGCAGAAACTTGTGGAGCAAAAGCAGTACAAACAGCTGCTGAGCGTGTTGCCACTCCACACGAGGGTAATGATATGCATACATTGTCCCTGAAGGATTCATTAGCTGCCGTATCCAACGCCACCCAAGCTGCTGCTCGTATTCACGAGGTTATGAGGCTGCAGTCCTTCCAAAGGAAACAATTGGAGCTGAACTACAGCGATGATAAACTGAAATTCGACGTACCAAATGATCAGGCTCTTTCATTTGTAGCAGTTAAGAGACGTAATCCAGGACGACATGATGAGCATGCTGCTGCCATTCGCATACAAAACAAATTCCGTGGTTGGAAGGGCAGAAAAGATTTTCTGACAATCCGACAAAGAATTGTTAAAATCCAGGTATGTTAGAACTCTTTCTCTCGGTCGACTCGTGGTTGGTTATTACTTTTCTCTTATTATTTTGTCTTTGAAATGAGTCATTGTCATCAAAGTCAGTTGTTCGGTTAACAACAGTTATCTTTTTGTTTAAAGGCTCATGTAAGAGGCCACCAGGTCCGGAAGAACTATAGGAACATTGTGTGGTCAGTGGGGATTGTGGAGAAAGTTATTTTGCGTTGGAGAAGGAAAGGAAGTGGTTTACGAGGATTTAAACCGGAAGCACTTTCTGAGGACTCCAGCAAGCAAAATACATCGGTGACAGGGGATGATGATGACTTTTTAAAACAAGGCAGAAAGCAAACGGAAGAAAGGTTGCAAAAGGCCCTTGCTAGAGTCAAGTCTATGGTGCAATATCCAGAAGCAAGGGATCAATACCGCAGGCTGTTAAATGTTGTCACGGAGATGCAAGAATTAAAGGTAACACCAAAAACTTGTGTTGCTAATTGGTAAATTTTAACAAGATTTTTCCATTTTGATCAATAAGTTTAAGGGTTTAAATCTTATTTCTCTACCCCCCCCCCCCAAAAAAAAAAAAAAAAAAAAAAAAAATTCTTATTCTAGCCTATAGACTTTCATGTTTTTTCTGTTTTGAGACTTTTTGTTTTTTAAACTTTGGATAAACAATGACTTTAGTTATTGCTATTGATTTTTTAATGAAGTATTTAACATAAACTTGACATTAACTGATGTTTTGTTCATTTGTTTAACTAATAAGAGCCTACATAGACGAGTGTTTGAAGTTATGGTAGTGGGTTAGGTGTCGAGTTTTAGATGAAATTGGGTTCTTGTATGATGAATGAAAAATTAACAGTACTGGCTAAATTAGTTCTTCATGCAAAGTTTGGGGGTTAAAATAGGATTAAATTTTGATTTATATTCTATAGGTTAAAATATAGTTTTAGTGCCTCCATTTTGACTTAGTGACCAACTTGTAAACTAATGAAAAATATTTTTAAGGTTAAATTATAAGTTTAATTTATGAATTCTCGGTTTGTTTCTAATATGTCCCTTTAAAAGTATGGTTTCTAAAATGTAAAAGTGCCTAATAAGTCTTGAAATTTTTAATTTTGTGTCTGATAAATCTCCAACATATTTGACGTTTTTAAAACTAATGGAATTGTTAGACATAAAATTGAATTTTGTGTCTAATAAAATCTTAAACTTTCGATTTTGTGTCCAATAAGTTTGTAAATTTTAAAAAATATCGATTAAGTTAAATGATTTATTAGATGCAAAACATTGAAAATCTATGGACCTATTAGACATTTGTTAAGGTTGAAAGACCTATTAAATAGAAAAGTGAAAGTTTAAAGACTTATTAGATACAAATCATGAAGTTTAGAGATTGAACTTATAATTTAATTTATCTTTAACTAATACAAGACACTTTTTAATTTTTCCATTAGGATTGGTTACGTAATCTAAGTTTTTTTTTTTTTTTTTTTCTCTCTATTCAGATGGTAAAAGATGGTGTTCTAGACTATGTTGATGAAACAGCTGATTTTGATGATCTGATTGACATTGAAGCTCTATTGGATGAAGATACTTTCTTCATGCCCACAGTAACATAAAATCTCCTTATTGTAGAGTGTAATATTCTGATGTCTCTCTCTTGTCCTCAGACACTATCCTCTTTGTTCATAGAAAATGTATAATATTCATATAATTGAGGACACAAATTTAATTTAGGGGCTGGATGGCAAAGGAAAAAAGTCCTTACAATGAATTTTTTTATAGCATTCATTAATTTTAATTTATCATATGGCTGTCTGTTATATGGATCAAGAATGTGCCGTCATTTATATAACAAGCAAAACTTGATTAATTTTCGTTCAATTTCAACTCTTTATAGTGGAACGTGTGTCTAGAATATCTTTTGAGGGAAAAAAAAAACTTTTTAAATAAAATCATTTTTTCTATGCGTACCTTTTAAGAATTACTCAATTAATGTGTGATTTGTAAAGCTTCTTCCTAAGTGATTTTGAATAACCTACGAAGTAATTTTTAAGAAAATATTTTAATAAATCAGATAAATTAAAAACCTGTTTTTGGAGGAAAAAAAATTGAGAGATTATTATCTAAAAAGTGATTCAAAAATTTCCAAATTATGTAGTAAGAAAAAAAAATATACATTTGTAATTAAATGTGTTGTTAAAAGCACTTAAAAAAAAAGTAAGAATAAAACATATTTTTATTAAAAATACTTGTTTAAAAAAGTGCTTTAATTATAAAATATGTCAAACTCACTGTAAAGATCTTGAATTAAATTTTGATTCGGTATCTATAGAATTAGTAGCCACCAGAGAAACAAAAGTCAAACACATACACAAATGTTGAAGAATCTGCTTCATATGAATTATTCAACTCTAAAACCAAAAATAGACACCGTCTACGCCCAAATCACCTAAAGTAAAAAAAAGTCTTCATCCAATGACTCCATTGGTTGCCAGTGTAAGATTACAAAAACATCAATACCAATTATGCCTTAAAGTGAAACAAAATAGAGTCTGAGTCAACACAAGAGGCACTAATCAAAGCCAGCATTTCAACCTTGTGTTGATGGGAGTAGCTCTAATGGTGCTTTCTTCCTTGACTACTAGGTATATCCAATTAACCCCAAACTGACCTATTATCCAGCAGAATCCACTTTTTCCAGGATTTGTGGATCCAACGCATAAAAAACCAACTAGGCTTTTTTTAGAGTTTAAATCCTATTTTGATACCTAAACTCTATTTTGGAACCTAAACTTTTAAGATTGTTTCATTTTAGTTCATAAACTTTCAAGTTTGTTCTATTTTAGTTCTTGAACTTTCAAAATCTTCGTTTTGGTCATAAACTTTCAAAAAGTAACTATTTTAATCCCTATATTTTTCTAAACAAATTAATAAATAAGTATGTTAATATGAGTCTGTATTTAAACCACACAAATTATAGACAAGTATCAAACAAATGAATATTTGATGATAAAATTATATATCAAATATCAAAATTATTATATTTTATAGATCCAAGGACTAAAATAAACCTTTCAAAAGTTTAAAAATCAAAATGAAACAAACCTAAAAGTTCAGAGACCAAAATAAATATTTTGAAAGTTCAAAGACTAAAACAGACCAAAATGAGATTTAAACTTTTTTTTTACTAATGTAAATTAATAAACTATAATTGTGGAAAGATTCATCCAGTCCTTGGCAAAACCGAGTAAAGGCAATTTCACTGAGGATCTGTCCGAAAGAGGAAATATTCTTGTAGATTCGATATTTTCAATTATTAGAGTAAGAATATAATTGGTGTACGTAAAAAGCTCAATCAAAGGTAAATTCAAACCCCCAATTGGAAAACGTCAATCATTGAAGTGCCACAATTTCTTGGACAACATTTTTTTTCCGAGTAAATTACAATTACACTTCCAATGATCTGCCCATCTGTTATTCTAAACTGAGGTCCATTTTGACACTATTCACTCTAATGGAGTAGTGAGAAAATCAATGCTTTGTTGTTTTGTTGGTTAATTACTCCCCAGCATCTGAATCATATTTAGAATAAGAATCAGAAAATATAGTCCCTCCTCTAAGGCAGCAGTCATAAACATCATACATTGCTCTCTTTTCACTTATTTAAAGAGGAAAAGAAAAGCTGCCGCCATACACTATATATGCCAAACTGGCAACTGACCATGTACACATTTTCCACAGTCCATAACATCAATAATATTTCACACAGCTCTTCCCAATGGTTATAAAAGGCAAAAGGGGAAAAAGATGAGGGAAAAAAAAAGAGTAAAGATAACATTAATAAACATACGATACCAAAAAAACAAGAGTCGAATTATAAATTACCCGACGGCTGAAATGGGAATTCTCCATATATCAGCTCTTGTTGCCGGTGCCAATACTCTCGTAGAATAAGATGTATCCATGATCAGTATTACTAGAATATTCTTGTGCAGATCCAAAGAATGTCTGAACAACAGACTCATCAATCATTTCCACATTTTCGTCGTCAAAAAATAACCAGTGGTTATGGCTTTTCACAAGGCTAACATAGTGTCCATGGTTGGGTCCACTTCCAACGTGGACCACAACAGCAAATAAAGAGTACTCAGAATCCGCATCCTCCATCGTGTTGCTAAGCTTCAGCTCCAGAGGGAAAACAACTCTGTACAACAGCTTTTTATAGCGGCCGAGCTGCTCGATGTATTTGAACCGCTTCAGATGAATAACAAGGATATGAGGTGGTTTCTTAATCTTCATCCTCTTCTGCGCTTCTTGCAAACTGCACACCAAAATGAGTTCATCTTTCAGCATTCCATTTTTTGGTTTTTTCTTAGTTTCATTTGTCGTGGGTGAAGGGTCAGGATACCATAACTACACTATTAATCACATTCAATATCAAAATCAAAATATTGATCCACGCACACAAATCACTGGTATGGGATATGATGTATCATCATGTTCCAGTTCCTACTATTAGCATGAGACTATGCTCGCTGCTGAGAAGATGATGAAGAAAACAAATCAAAATAAAAGAAAAGGGCAGATTTCTCAAGCAATAAAGAATTGAGCAACCCAACAATAAACGTCATTTTCATTGTCCGGCTAGGATCAAATAGGCAGCGCACTTGGCTTCTTTGGAAACTGCCTCCATAAAGTACTTAATATAAATAAAGATTAAATACAACTGGAGGCAAGATAGAATCATGCATACCAACCTACCTGCAGCACTTGTCGCAGAAAAACTTGTCCTCGGCATTCAGTGTCTCAGTGGAACTGAAATTTTTTAAACAGCTAGTTATTGAACTGTTCTGTTCAATGTCAAGGCTCAAGTCCAGAAAAGTTTCATCCCTTGCTGTAACTGTCTCGCACCGCAAGCACCTTGTCTCGTTGGTTAGTAAACCCTGAAAGACAGATTGCAAGTGACTCTGGCTGCAATGAAAAGTTTATCATACACAGAACAAAGTTACTTCTCAAGGCTCAAACACTAGTTTG
>JAOANK020000066.1:2500511-2510604 GCA_026257165.2 Telfairia occidentalis | reverse complement strand
ATATAAATATAAATATAAATCAATCCACCAGAATATGTCTATTCAAATATTCATCATCAAAGAGTTATCTTTGAATTACATTTCTTCTTCCTATCGTTCATAAAATTGTTGACAAAATTGTACTAACATTGAATTCACCTACTACACTACAACTTACACGTAAAACCGAGTGAGTAGAAATTGCACGAACAAGAAGTAAAACCGATCATTGGAAGCTATTATCTCCTACTGCTCACAGCTTTGCCTTTGCTCAAATCCGACAGTTCCTCGATCAACTTCCTCTCGTCACTGCTCAATTTTTTCGGGATTTCGACCTGCACGCGAACCAACTGATCGCCCCTCATATTCCTTTTATTTAGTAGAGGAACTCCTTTCTTCGACATCACGAGTGTCGTATTTGGCTGTGTCCCGGCGGGGATTTTCAAATCAACCATGCCATCTACAGTTGGAACTTTAATGGTAGTGCCCAAGATGGCATCGATGTAGGACACTTTGCAAGTGTACAAGATATTGGTATCATCACGTTTTAGGACGGGGTCAGGCGTAACGTCGATAATAACAAACAGATCCCCAGGAGACCCGCCTCGTCTTCCTGCATTCCCTTCATTTCGAACTCTTAGACGGCTGCCAGCATCAACGCCAGCTGGGACTTTTAAACTTATCCGCTTTGTTCTCCGCACTCGCCCATCCCCTGAACATGTGTTGCAAGGCGTGGATATTTCCCCCGCTCCGCCACATGAAGAGCAAGTCATTACTTGTTGGAAGACACCTAATGGGGTCCTTGCCGACGAGACAACCTGACCTTGCCCACCACATGTGCTACATCTAGTTGGTTGAGTTCCAGGTTTAGCGCCAGATCCTTCACAAGTCCCGCAGCTCTCCAGTCTGCTAATCTCAATCTCCTTTTCTACACCAAAAACAGCTTCGTTGAAGTTCAACACAAGGTTGTAATATTCATCTTGTCCATCAACTGCTCTACTCCTTGAACCTCTGCCTCCCATGCCCATACCGCCCATGCCGCCCATGCCCTCGAACAAAGACTCGAAGAGATCAAAAGGATTACTGAAATCCTGAAGAAGCATAGACGAACAGGTGTCAGGGCAAAAGAAACTTCATAAAATATTTTTCTTAGCGATATCTTATTGAGAAAAAGTATTTTTTTCCCCATACTTCCATGAGAGAATTACTTACCCCCATGCCCATACCAGCACCTTTAAGGCCAGCCTCTCCATATCTATCATAGAGTGAGCGTTTCTCATCATCAGACAAGACCTGAAATAAGTAGTTCCTAGATATTGGTTACCATAGATCACAGCTCCAAACTGTCAAATGTAAACACATACATGAGCTACAAGACTCTTACTTCATAAGCATTACTAATTTCCTTGAATTTTTGTTCCGCCCCAGCATCTCTGATAGAACAGGAAATAACTGGTTATAAAATACAAATTATCCATATACACTGAACTATTGCTGGATAAGAAAATAAAGAATGACTCAAACTAAGATTGGAATAACAAGATTAAAGAGGGATTTTGTCGTGTCTGTTATATAATCTATACTGTTGTCTAGTTTTTTCGTCCCCAAAGAGAAGTTATTTAACTTACTTGTTCACATCCGGATGGTAACTCCTAGCAAGCTTCCGATAAGCTGAAGAATGCAAAAAATTATATCAAGAGTGATAAGGTAATATATGAAGTATAAGAAATATCTAGGAGTATTACTCGAGTAGATGCAATAAATAACAAATATAATATAATTGAAAAAGTTGCTGTTTCAAATTCATGTCTTGAATTGGCATACTCGGTCCTCCAAGAGCATAATCGCCTATCATTTGCTTCTAACTGGGCTTAAGCACCAATATGTCATCTTCCACAGTTTGAATACGAGGCCAGGTTCATGTAATCTCCTTTAACCATTCTCTTTAATGGGTGGGACTCATTCTTCATAAAAATATGTTGTTTTGAAAGTACCTTATCCGTTCACCCCCTATGTACTCTAAGATAACTTCTTTGTTTCTCATTATCACATATACGAACGCACACATACACATACAAGGCTTTGTTCAATGTGACCCAATATGTATTATGTATATACGTCGAGTAAAATCCAGAATCAAATAGCCATTCTCTTTAGTATAGGACGTGATAGAATTCTGGAGTGGTTATAAGGGCAATGTGACCCAATTAGTATTAGCTGGTGTATTAGCTTTGTTCAATGTGACCCAATTAGTTAGCTAGTGTGAGGTATGTATCTTAGCATGGGATTGGGAGAGAACTAAGCTTCTCGATTGCAAGTGGCATCAGTAGTGAAGTTGGCCTGATCTATCTAGCTCTTCCCTACATGAAGGAATCTGGGAAGTATTCCTTTAGCATGCCCAAACACATACTATTCCTTGGGTTTTTTTTCCACATTTGTAAGCAATTCTAAAAACACATTCCTATCAATGTCCTCAAATTCTGGCTCCTATCAGGACACTGAAGAAACCATAGGATAAATATTTCCTTTTTGTATAAAAGTTATGCCCATCAACAAGCAGTGAAATACAACCCAATAAAAATGAAAGCATACAAATCGGGTGATTAAAAGAAAAAATAAGCAAGATTAAGCTCAGACAAAAACAAGTTCAATGAAACGAGGACAAAGCCAATAACATGCTGACAGGATAAATGCCACCTTATCCAACAAAGACTTAACAGAATCAACTAATTATAAAACTGGTCATTCCAACTCTATCAATCTGATTTTTATCATTTCATGAGTTAATTCACCTCATCTAAATTCTAAATGCAGGAGAGATCACCAACATCCGATGTATGACAAGAAGAAAACTCAAATCCTATAGCAAAAATTCAATTTATCACAACCAATTGAGATTTAACAATTTGTTGGTACAATTAGCTCCAACATACTGCTATTTTAAAATTGTGCAAAACAAAAAGAGAAAACTGGAAAGCTGTTTTCTTCCCCCCTTCACAGGAGGGGAGTGGGCGTTCACTTCAATAAATGCAAAAATAGCAAAACATCAAACCATGCAAAACAGAAAAAGTTCGATAATCATCTGAGCAAAGGGTAACTACCACTTTTAATTTCAGATTTACTGGCATTTTTGGACACCCCAAGGACAGAGTAATAATCCTGCAAATTAATTAACGAGCATTATTTTGCAGATAATTGCAACACAAACTCTCCCACTTTTTTTTTGTTTGCGGTGGGGGAGGGGGGGAGGGACAAACAAAAATTGTACGCACACTATCTGCTCTAACAACAAATAACCCGCCCTTCCGTCGATGTGAAGTTTGTGAGGATCTCATGTTAAATAGAACACTCAAGGAACCCCGAGAGAATAAGCTTGAGCTTAGAGCTGCTATGTTGCTGATCCTGCTTGTGACACTAAAACGTCGAGAGATAAATAGGTTGATAGAAAAAATATCATTGAACATTTATAATTCAAATTATATGTGGCAGTCTATAAACCGATTATATTGGCTACTTCAACAATTATTCACATATGACACATTAAAGATGATAAGGGAATAATAATGAATCTCATCCAAATGCATACACCACCACACCTTAGTAGAGCAGAAAGCAAAGCTCGTTCCAATAAAAAGCTATTAAATCTTAATTTCTGGCCAAAATTCTAATTTTTATTCTTTCACATACTTTGATAGCTTAAAATTAGAATCTCAATAAGATCTCCATAAGTTCATGGATACTAAAGATGATTTGGAAAATTGTTTAGAAAATAATTTTCTGTTTCTGTTTTCAGAACTCTTTGAAAATTGCAGCTGAATGACCAGTAAAAGTTGATGTTACTATGTACATCGAAATCACTATTCACATATTTGTAATACTAGGAGCAACAACTTCAAAAAAAAAATTAAGATATATGTCAGAAAAACACTAAAAAAAAACAATAAAAACAACTTAAAAACAAGTATCAAACACATTTTCATAGAAATTATGTTCTATAAAATAGAATTTTGTTTTGAAAACAGTTTCCAAACAAATCCTAAATCCTAAGTCTCTATGGTTACAATAGGAATCCAATACACCGTTCAAATAACAGTGTAAGCCTTTAAAGATTCAACTATACCAGTAAATTAATTCCATTACATCAAAATAATTTTTTGTTGAATCTAGCCAAACTAGTTATCTCGTTTCAAATGCGCCAATGATCTGCTAGCAAAAAACTATGCACACTAGGAAACCTCTCTAGTAACTAGTAATTATAGGTACAAATGGAAGTTGAAAAAGAAATAATGGAAAGAGAGCAAGAAAAACTTACCCATATTGGATTGAAGATATCTTATTCATCGAAGGTCTTAGCATGCACTGAGGACGAATTCCCCATTGAGCAATTGATGTACTTCCACAAGGTATAATGGCCATTGAAACCATGTTGAGCAATGTAGGAGCTAATGAGAAAGCAACTTACTCTTGACTGGATTCTGCAATTTAACGACATAAACGTGAATTTTCCACGTGACACAAGACATTACCCAAGCATTAAACCGACATGGAAGAAAATTTTCTTTCCCAATAAACAAATTAACCACCGTCTTGTTACTTATTATTCATAACAAGTTCCCAAAAGATTACAAGATTCAAGGCAAATCTTAAATGGAGAACAACTCTTGTAGCAACTAAGTATCATTCTAGGTCTCCAACACCAAATCTTCATTGTAATCAAAACAAAAGCATTAAAGAACAGGAAAAATGAACTCTATCACCAATTTCAGTCTCAGATAACACAGTGAATACTAGTATCGGAAAAAGCTCCTAAACTGGACGCAATCACACATATGTGAAGAGTAGTGAAGAAACTTCATCTTTATAAAAGCCAATACTCCAGACAAAACTTTCTTTCATTCGCAGCATCACATTCTTTTCCTTTCATGTACGTTTGCACTCTCGTAGAAACATTTCTTTCTCTCCGTTCTCAAGAAAAAAAACAATCTTAATCCGGAAATGTCAATGTAGGCCAATCCTCAAGATTCAAGGTACGAAAGAGTAAAATTATCCATAACTCACTACAAACACACAAATCGTTGCAAACGAACCGAAACTTAGACCCGACCACGAAATGCAACGCAATAACCGCCAAAACTACAGTCTCATTAGGTTTTTCTCAGGCAATAAACAACAAATTAACAGAGGCAAAAAAGCAAAACAAAACAAAACCGATATAAGAAAAAGCAAAAACAAACAACAGAAGAACAAACAGGTAACAGAAATCAAGAAAACTTAGGGACTGATACAAAAGAGTACAAGAAGGTAGCACATGAATCGCTCGAAGGAGCTATTATTAGTGAAGCGAAAGAAGAAAGAAGCTAGGGCATGTGAGTCGAAATTGATGGAGGAAGAACCTGTTTGGCGTTACGCTTCTGCTTGGATTCCCAGTGGTGTGGCTCTCAGAAATGTTAAAGGAGAGAGCGAGAAGAGTAGTGCGGAGCAGAAGCAGAGAGCGGCCTCCACGGTTGCAGGCGAAGAGGGAGATGAGGTTACACACTTCTGGCGTAATAAGAGGAGAATTGTCGAGATTTCTTTTTCTTTATTTATTTATTTTAATTTTATTTCTCTAGAGTTTTCCGTTAAATTGGGTTAATCTGCTGTCTGTTAGATTAGACCGTATATCATCGGAGCCGGAGGGCAAATATCCACCGTTGGATTAAATGATCTAAATAACACAACTGCCTGAGATAGATGCTATAGAGAAGTTGGGTTTGGTGTATGTTTCGTATAATTTTTAAAAAAATATTTATTATATAAGCAGTTTTTTGAAAAAAAATAAATTAAATTCTTAATTTAAAAAAAAAATTAATGTATTTTATATGTTTCATACATTTTCAGACCATTTTTATCCTTAAAAATTTTTAAAAATATTTTTAATTAGTTAAAACATTTTTCAAAATTTTAACAAAATATTGCTAACTTAAAAAACAAAAAAAAAACTTTTTTCCCTTTAAAAGTCATATCAAACGCATTGTTAAATTCGTTTTCACTTTGGACTTTTACTTGTATTAAATTTAAAAGTGGTCTAGAAATCATTTTAAAGAGTTTTCTTCATTTTATGTTAAATAAAAATTCTTCAAATGTATTTGAATAATTTATGTTTGAAAGTTAGGTTCTATTAGCTAGTAATATATCAGTGAAAATAAATCTTATAAATTTAGTCCTTTGATCCAATTAATCCATAAATAAAATTTAACAAAATATGTAACATATTTGAGAATAAAAGATCTAAACCTACGATTTTAAGAAATTTAAAATGTCTTATCTACTACACAATGCTTACGTTGGTTTTTTTTTTTTTAGTTCAACCTTTGTAGGAATGAAAGATTGAACTATCGACTTTTACAATGGTAGTACATGCCTTTATTCATTGAACTATGTTCGAATTGGCAATGTTTACATTAGTTTAAGTAACAATTAAACTAATGAAAATTGATTGAACATGATGTGGAACGAAGAAGACCAATTACAAAAAAATTCAATGAAGTGAGAAAAAGAAAATACATTTTAATCTGAATTTTTGGTCCATCCATCCTTACTTCGTCCAAACGTATTCTCCAATAACACAGACAATCTCAATTTCCAAAGACCATCAGCCAAAATAGACACGGAAGTGTGTCAAGGGGGAGCTCAAAACAATCAAATTTGAGGTTAAAAACATCAATTTACACAGTCGTCTAAAAATTCAATCATAATTGTATAAGAAACGCATAAGAAATGGAAAAGTATAAAGGAGAGAGAATTGCTACCCTACCTCTGTCAACAAATGAAAGATTATGTTACCAACTGACAGAATTACTATCAAGAAACAACTTTGTTCTGTACATGAATCCACATTCACTACCATTCATAGACTCGAATCAAAACGACCTTTTGAGATGGGTGAAAAGTTCTTCAATGTCATCAAAACAAAACAGAAATCTGCCGAAGAGAGAAGGCAAGGGGATTGTGAAAGTCTGTCAATTAGAATTTATGTCAACCCCTCTTTGTTTTAGGTGCTCCCTGGCCTCATCAATGTCCTACAAAATGAATTCAAGATGAGACGTTCGTACATCTTTCAATCTTATCAATGATGGGTATGGAAATTCCCCCGTCCCCGGCCGGGGGGAGTGAAAAATAAGGGAGAAGCAATACCTGCTGTAACAACAGTCCTTCCTTAGGACAAGTTGGAAATGTCATTAGACCGATTCCAACCATCAACAGACCATAGCATCCCAGGGAAACAATAAAATAGATGGGTAGCTGGAGTGATAAAACATGCATAGTAAGCACAATTGAGGGTAAAATAATGAAAAATTAATATGAAGGATTTGAGAAAAAATGACTTGATGTTTAACTCACCAACCAAGCATGGCTATGTGGTAATATAGATGTCTGTAAGAGGCCAATCCACAAAGCTGATATGGCCACCAATAATGTTAAAATCTTGAAAATATGCTTCATTGATTGGAGGCGAGAAAAGCGAATGCCGAAATCTCAAACAAGTAACGAACAATTACATCTGTAAAAGTAGACCGTTACTTACTAAATAGAACTGACCTCGGCAGCTAACTCTCGTTCATGGACTCAAAAGTGGCTAAATATGCATTCTCCACATAATTTAATGGAAGATGTGATTCATATCAGTAAGTTAATTAATAATCCATTTAGAGCAACACGTGCACACAATGAACATTAACAATTATAGCCGCCTGTAATATTGTTGATGATAAAGGTGTAGAAAGTTATACAATATAAAAGCACAAAGACACTAAAACAGTCCCCAGTCCCATCCATATGACAAGTTTAAGATCGGTCGAGTTTTTTGCAGCTTGTAGAAATTTTTTTTGGAAAACAAATTGGCATCCGATTTTATGCCAATAATATAAAGCAGCATAATGTTAGATATTTCACCGAAGCAAAAGACAGGCACTTATGTTCTAATGTCAATGTCAACAGTTTCCCGGCAAACAGCCCACTGATCTTTAAAAATGCCAAATTGATACCATGTCTCACGCCCTCATCTCCATTATATGGTTCATTGATTTCCACAAAAATGAAGCAATCTTAACTAAGTTTCTTGAACTCAACGACCCACTTAATGGCATAACCAAGTGCATAACACAAGGCCAAACAATAGGGTATCAGTGCATCAAACAAAAAGGATTTTTTAAAAAGAAAAAAGAAAAAAAAAACTTATTTTCTAAACCGTCATTCGAAGTCTTAACATTTGAAACTCGAGAGAAAAATTAAATTTCAAAACAACTTCAACTGCCATCAGAGGGATTTTGTAACTAGATTATTTCACTGCTCAGAGTAGCATGTTACGTGAACTCAAAGCCCTTGCGCAATGTCCCAGCATCATTTGGCAGCTCGGTGAATTACGAACCAAACAAAAAGTAAACAGATCGAGAATATTAAATGAAAATAACATTTGACAGACCTGGCAACACCAAATCACCAATCACCTAAATTGCTTATTTTATGGTTATTTTTCTTGCTGATCGACACATATTTCAGTCAAAGGAGAAGATCAAGTGAGAGAGGACGAGATTTATGAAGGAAGAAACATACCCAACCGTTGGCCGCGCGAAGACAAAACAGATCAAGCGGAGATTTTCCGCCGGCGACCAGTAAGCGACTGGATAACTGTTAGACAACAAACGGAGAATCGAGTGAGAGAAGGCGAAATCGAGGGAGAATTGAAGAGCTACGAAAAAAAACCCTAGAGAATGAACATCGAGCGAACTAGGGCAGAAATCAGGGGGTTTTCCACTTGAAAATCGAGGGTTTTGTCGTAAATCGTAATTCTAAAAATGGCTCCTTTTTCTTTTCATTTTTTTCGGAAATCGAAACTTCAATGAGAATTACAATAATGCAACAATTTTTTTATTTAAATCTCATTTTCATCCCAAAACTTTAAAATTTATTTTATATTAGTACTTAAATTTTAAAATTTAATGCATTTTAACTCCTACATCTATTAATATATACATATATATATATATTTCTATCCTTGTTGTTGATACCAGAATCCGGTCAACGGTAATTTGTTATCAGGGACGAACACGTGTGCACCTGCAAAATAGAATAACCTCGCACCGGTGTGATGCTAAGCCACACCCACTCCGACGCTCAAGTTAGTCTGAGTAAATAGAGTTGACTTAGCACTTAGAGAGTAAAAAATAGTTGTTAACATTTAGCCCCAATCTCTTTTCCTTTTTATAAGATTAAGTATTGAAGCTAACTTCGTAACTTCCACAAATATTGTAACCGTCGTCATCATTAAAGACGTTTTACATTTCATACGTTTTGACCGTTACGTTATCTTCACGTTACAATATTTTTAGTGATAAATGACCAATTAAAAACTAAAGGTGGCTCAACCAATTCTTTCGACATAATTTTCGCCTACACATTGGTTGGCCTTGGCCTTTTGGATAGGTTTACTTAGTCATTTTCCTTGAGTCGACACGCCGACCCCTTTTGGGATGGTGGCCTTGGCCGACCCATCGTGGGGTCGGCGATCGACCCCTTTTTAGGGGTGGGTCTTGGCCGACCCGATTTGGGTCGAGCCTTGGCTCATTATCGGGTCGGCGACCGACCCCTTTGGGGTGGGTCTTGGCTGACTCGGATTGGCGCGGCGGCCGACCCATTAAGGGGTCGGCGCCTACCTCTTTTGGGGTGGGCCGACCTGCCTAAGGGGTCGGCGGCTGTCCCTTTTTATGGGATCGGCCGCCCCCTTCCATTCTTGGGCTGCCCTTTCGAGTGATCGTTTCCAACAATTTCTTTTGGGTAACCGAAGTAGTCCTAGGGCTGTCTCTGTCAATTTTGAGCTTTCTTTCCTAGACTACTTTTCTTGGGCCTTTTATAATTTCACCCATAACAGTGGCCTCAGATCTAGGTTTGTGAACTTTTTTATACTTTCTTTTCCGTACCTTGATCAGGAGTTTATTGGGTGCTGAATTGACTTCCTCAATTTTAATTTTCTCTTCAGTATCCATCGTTGACATAACTTTACCTAAAACCTCGATTTGCGTACTTCTCGATCTGCGCGTCTTGATATACCCACGCCTCGATCCACGTGCTCTTTTTT
>JAOANK020000066.1:2483997-2495158 GCA_026257165.2 Telfairia occidentalis | reverse complement strand
TGTGCATGGAGGCCAGTGTGTGCCTCAACTAGCAACAACTAATTCATATGGGAAGCCATGTGTGACACCTATGCAGATGGCTCTAGGCGTAACTTGCGTTTAAAGGCTTAATGGTTACCAGTTTAGCTATGTTATAGTTGGCACAAAAAGAAAGATCCATACCATTATAAAAAAATTAAGTTAGATGTATTAAATAAATTTAACAAAAAGCCAATTAGAACATTTTGTTTAGTTTAATATGTGGAGAAGGAGATTTTAACCTACGACTTTTTGGTGGTCGGGACATATGTATTAACCGATTGGACTATGCTCGACCAATTCAAGTACAGTTGAGTAAATAAGACGTTTACTAATTAAGGTCGATGATTCGATTTCCAACTCCTAATTGTCGAACTCAAAAAAAAAAAATCCAAAAAGAAAGATATTGGCAACCACTCATACATTGAATCACAGAATGGTGTAGTTGCACTTGATAAATCCCCTACTAATCCCAACATTACATAGAGGGCCCGTGATTCAGTCGCTTTCATTCCCCCCTGCTTTATAATATCTCATGATCTCGTTTTCTGAGACCTCAACGCTGAACGGTTGAAGAAGAAGAAGAAACAAAGAAGAAAAAGAAACAAAGAAGAAAAAAAAAGCCACTGATACTACTTCCTATCCATCTCTGCTCGCTACTGTCCCTCTCTGTGATCGAAAGCAATGGCGGCGAGTTCCCAGGTGACTGCCACTTTGAATCGGGCTGACTCCTTCTCACACTCCAATTCCTTGCCTGCTCTTATCGGTTTGAGCAACAAGTACGGTAAATCCAAGTTGCTGCTGCTTCGGACCTCGAGCTGGCGATCTGCGAGGCGGACATTTGCGGTCAAGAATGTGTCCAGTGAGCCGAAGCAGAAGTTGAAGGATCCAGTTACTGGTGAAGGTAGTTTGTTTTCTGTTTCTGGTCTGATTGATTTCCTTTCGGTTCTATAGGTTACCGTAGCCGTTGATGCTTTCGGAGGATTGTTTGCTCATTATATGATCTGCTGTTTCTTTTTTCTCGTTTCTGGAAATGATTGCTGAGAGCTTATGTCTTGGTTTGGAGCGTTTGTTTTCACGTTCTAGTTGACTAGTTATGCCGGAAAATTGCGACAATTGGCATTGGCAGTGCGTTGGTGGACATTTAAATATCTCACTTCTTCATTTCTAATAGGGAGGGCATAATGTACAGATTTACTGTTCTGATTGATTTCCTTTCGGTTCAATGGATTAGCGTAGCTGTTAATGCTTTCGGAGGATTGTTTGCTCATTATATGGTCTGCTGTTTATTTTTTCTCTTTTCTGGAAATGATCGCTGAGAGCTTCTGTCTTGGTTTGAAGTGATTGTTTTCACATTCTAGTTGACTAGTTATGCCGGAAAATTGCAACGATTGGCATTGGCAGTGTATTAGAGGACATTGAAATATTTCTCTTCTTCATTTCTAATAGGGAGGGCGTAATGTACCGATTTTCTATTCTGATTGATTTCCTTTGGTTCTATGGATTAGCGTAGGCGTCGATGCTTCCGGAGGACTGTTTGCTAATTATCTGATCTGCTGTTTCTTTTTTCTCTTTTCCGAAACTGATCGCTGAAACTTATCTCTTGGTTTAGAGCGTTTGTTTTCACGTTCTAGTTACTAGTTATGCTGGACAATTCCGACCATTGGCATTGGCAGTGCATTGGAGGACATGGAAATATTTCATTTCTTCATTTCTAATCTGGAGGGCATACTGTACTGATTTACTCTTCTGATGCGATTGGAATGAAGTTGTCGAAATTGACCATTTGAAGTCGTTTAGCATCCTTGCAAAAGAAATTGACATGTTATTTTGATGGCGGATTCTTTATTTCTTCCTTTGTTCTCTCTCTATTTTCATTTTTCCATATGTTTTTTTGGAAGGCTGGGATCGTACTACATTATGTAATAGCTTCCATATCATTTCATTTTAAAAAAACTTTTCATATACCATACATCCATTATAGGGGTTTCATGCTACACTGCATAAAACTACTTTTTATGTTTTCCTACAGAATCTCCAATCGCTGCAAGTGCTTTCACGCCGGACGCCTCATCTATTGCCTCAAGTATTAAATACCATGCAGAGTTTACCCCTTTATTTTCTTCCGAGGGATTTGATATTCCAAAGGCCTTCTTTGCCACTGCACAAAGTGTCCGAGATGCTCTTATCATAAATTGGAACACGACGTATGAACTTTATGAAAGGTTGAATGTCAAGCAGGCATATTATTTGTCGATGGAATTTCTGCAGGTGAGTGATTTCTCACCATGGACTATTTCCCACTTCTTTTGTGGAGTTGTTGGTTCTCAGAGTTGTTTACTTGTTTCTTTTCCCCCTTCCCTGTAGGGTAGAGCATTGCTAAATGCAATTGGTAATTTGGAGCTCACTGGTGCCTATGCAGAGGCATTGGGCAAGCTTGGGTGCGAATTAGAAAACGTGGCTTGTCAGGTAAGGCTATTTTGAGAAGGTTTGCTTTCAGTTTAAATGTTATTCCTCTCAAGAATATTTTCCTTCTATCTTTCACTGATGCTGAGCACGATGTGCAACTGCCCATTCATGTTGGCGATTCTTTTGTTCTACATTGAAATATTATTTTTGGATGAGAGAACATTTAAATATTATTGGCTGAGGCTTGAAAAAGAGGTACCATTTAGGTGGAAAGGAAGATAAAAATATTTTCCAGGTGTTCATAGTGTTTGATAGGGTGAAGATGTTTGTTAGTTTCTGAACTTGAAATCCTAAATAATTTGGCATCTCTCCATTTTCTATTAGGACTCTTCATAACTCCACCTCTCCCCCTTCTTTCCATAGAGGATTTCTTATCCATACTTTTCTCTCTTGTGGAATCCTATTTCTGGTTAATTTCATAAATTAAAGAAGAGTCACAATTAAGAAAAAGTTAATTCTTTGATTCCTATCATAGGAACCAGATGCTGCTCTTGGAAATGGGGGCCTTGGGCGACTTGCCTCCTGTTTTTTGGATTCCTTGGCAACACTAAATTACCCGGCATGGGGTTATGGACTAAGGTACAGGTACGGCTTATTCAAACAGAAAATTACTAAAGACGGTCAGGAGGAGGTTGCTGACAATTGGCTCGAGGTATTTCAATTTTACTTTAGTAATTATCAATGCAATTACACTTTCGGAATTGGCTTTAATATATTTTACTTTCTCATTATCTTTATTCCAGATTGGTAACCCTTGGGAAATTGTCAGAAATGATATCAAGTATCCTATCAAGTTCTACGGCAAGGTTGTTATTGGATCAGATGGGAAAAACAACTGGACTGGTGGAGAGGATATAGAGGCTGTAGCATATGACGTTCCAATTCCAGGATATAAAACAAAAAATACAATCAATCTGCGACTTTGGTCAACTAAAGCTCCAACGGAAGATTTTGATTTATCTGCTTTTAATGCTGGAGAGCATACCAGAGCATCAGAGGCCCTTGCAAATGCTGAAAAGGTTCAAATCAACTTGATTGCCCAAATTCTCTTATGGTTTCAACAATCTCTGTTATAGTGAGCTTAGCCATTATATGATTTCTTTCTGGCAAATTAAGATATGATTTGAAAATTGCAGAACTCAACTATTCCGAGAAGATCTCTCTCTCTCTCTCTCTTTTGATAAGAAATGGAAACTTCATTGAGGAAAAGGCAACAAAAAGACATCCTAGAGGACTGAAGGATGAGGCAGGATCACAAAAGATCTAAGATTATCCAGTGAGTGGAATAATTACAAAAAAAATTATGTTGGGCACTCCAATTCGAGGCCATAAACTGCACAAGATCCACAAAAAAATCAAAAGTGTTGTACTTATCTGTAAAGACTCTAGAGTTTCTTTCTTTCGATAACAGCCAAAGGGTGGCCTTTGAGAGATTTGACCATAGTGCTCTGAGATCTGGTTTTACATCCTTGCTACCCAAAATCCTCCTGAAATGGTTCCACACTTTAGTTGCAAAATCACAATGAATGAGAATGTGATCTGGGGATTTTTCATTTCTATAGCAAAGGACACAAGCGTTGGAGGAAATCTGGTATCCATGGTGTTCACCCCTCCCAGGGCAGCAGACCAGATGAATAAATTAACTCTCTTAAGGGCTTTTCCACACCAAATCTGGTTGCACAACTTCCTGTTCATCAAACTTTTTTTTAAGGTGAAGAGCTTCTAAGGCTGAATTTACAGAAAAAATACCTGATTTTTCAAGTTTCCAGCATAAGGAATTTGGACTTTGGGAAGGGTGCATCATATACAACAACATTCTTTTGTTGTTGTCCATCGATCCATTTCTCTGTCAAAAAGGCCCCTCCTAAGCTTCAAATCCCAAGAATCAGCTTTGCCTCCATAGTTCATGGACCTTCACTTCTTTAGCATCGGCGATCCTAAAGATCTGAAGAAATAAATTTTTGAGGGGCTGATCAGCCAGCCAATTGCCCCTCCAGAACGAGATTTTGTCCCCTCCTTCGTAACTGGAATTTGGTATTTTGACTATAAAACCAGCAGTCTTAGCAATATCTCTTGGACCCCATGCTCAGCCCTCAGAGAATCTCTTCAAGAGCTATAAAGACCTTTCCATGCTACTGCACGGCTCCTGGTTTTGCTATTATTTCTCAAAAAATGCTCCCCTAATTTGCTTTCGATCAGCTTCCTCCATAAAGCTGTTTTCTCGTTCTTAAATCTCCAAAAGCCATTTGGTTAGCAGGGAAAGCTTTTTAGCCCTCAAATTAGCAATACCTAAGCCGTCCAACAAGCGAGGAGTAGTTTCTTTCTCCCAATTAATTAGGGACTGCCGTGCTTACCATCAGCCCCTTTCCATGCTACCCAACAAGTGAGGAGTAGTTACTTTTTCCCAATTAATTAGGTGACTGCCATGCTTTCCATCAGCCCCTTTCCATAAGAAGTTCCTAAAGATTTTCTCTCAACTTTTACAGACCCCAGACTATTCCGAGAAGATCCCTGCATTAAGTAAATAGATTCACGATCTTTTGTCTTCTTGTTATCTCCTTTGTCTCTTGGACATGGTATTTTTCCTTGAAAAAGGGTCTTTGCTCTGTGCTTATGTTTTGGAAATCTTTGTTTCCGGGCCTAGAGTCTAGTCCCAATCTTCTGCTGCTTTAAGCGTAGGTAGTAATTTAGTTGACTTTAGGGTTAGCAACTTAGAAATCTTAGGAAGCCGCCTGTGATGTTAATAGGAAAGTGGTTTGCAGGACACTTTTTGGCTTATTGTCATTGCGTAAATACAGTTACGAGCCCTTGGGTCTATTTATTTATTTAAGAAATAGAGAAAGAGAAATATTGAAGAAGGAATGAAAGGAAAAGTCCTAGGAGCCGGAGGGGTGAAGGGACCCCGCCCAAAAGCTATCTCTAAAGAAAATAGAGGATGTACCTGTGAAGAAGAGCCTTCCGATAAGAAATAATCATCAGAAGACTCTAATTTTTTTTATAAAAAATCCTATGATTAGAACACCACCGGTAAGAAGTGTGCTTTACACTATTACAAAAAAATTAGTCGAACATGACTTATCTTCAAAAGTTATTTAGTTTCGTTACTTCTTGGTGGGCCAAAGAAGAGCTTGCCATGCAGTTGCACCAGATCTTAGCCTTTTGTCTAAAGCTCCAACCCATAAGGGCAAAAGCCAATTGTCCATCGTCTAGGCAACATATCAATAAACCGATCTCTTTTAGAATGAAGAACCACGCTCTGAAGCTTCTTGTGAATGAGACTTTTGCAAGCAAGTTACCACAAAAAGAATTTCGCCTTTTCTTGAATTTTGAAACTCCAAACCAGCTTAACTAAAGGAGTTTGCAGTTTCATTTGCATGGCAGAAAGCTTTTGAAATGTAGACTTAGAGGAGAACTTCCTAGAAAAATCAAGAGTTCGAAAGACGTTAAACTTGCATCAATCCGTGAGTGTCTGGGCCAGCTTACCACTTGCATATTGAAATGGTTGTGAGGCCTCTATTTATAGAGTGTTAAGTTTAACTGTTGTTGAGTTTGCTTGTAGAAGTCGAACGCCTTGTCAGATAAAGGAGTGTTGTCTTTTTGGAAGAGTTGTGATAAGGATGAAATTCTTATGTAGCTATGATGATCTGGGGCTTGTAGAAATAGGTGAGCTAAGGACATTGTTGATTGGTGAGCATGGCCGAATAGAGCTCTGAGCTCCCTGTTCGAGTTGAGAAGGCTGTTGGTCCTAGGTCTTTGGACATGTTCTGCTTTCAATCAAAATTGCTGGACTTGGACATGCATGAATAAACACACGCCTAGGTTGAATCTTGCCATCTAAATGGTGTACATGGATTTGGTTGTCATACAATGGTCATGTAATCTTCAAATTGACTCTATTGATTGTGAATGGCAGTGCCAAGTAGATGGGCAAGGTGAGCCATAATTTCCTTTTGATGCCCTATCGCCCTAATTCCCTTGTGTATTATGTTTTCTGGAATGGAAGTTTCCTAGTTTCTTCCAAAGCTGTTATGGAAAGCATCTATGGTAAAGAAAAATTTGGCAGGTTTACAAAGGAAAGAAAAACAAGATCTTCGAAGAGTCCTCTTGGAAAGAAAGAAAAAGAAAGGAAAGAAAACAAGATCACCAAAAGGAAGGTTTGTGGAAAGAAAGATTCAAGATGATTTAATATTATGCGGCCTCTTGGTGTGTGCTTTCCAAAAAATTTAGGAGCTATGACCATGTAGTACTAATTCTTGTTGGAAAGCTTTTATATAATGATTTCGTTTCCACAAAACTTTGATTTATATATTTGTTTAGATAGGTTTTCCCTAAGATATTAGGGTGGGACATGTGATTTGAATATTATTGAGAAATATCGAGAAACAAGATCCATTTGTGAAAGCATTTGTAAGTTTGTAACTATTCAATACTTGAATGAGAAGTTTTGGTTCCTTTAAAGAAAAAACTCTATTCTTTAAATTGTACGTATAAATTCATAAAAAGGGTTGTCTTATTACTTCAGATTTGCCATGTGCTCTATCCTGGGGATGAATCAATTGAAGGAAAGATTCTTCGTCTGAAGCAACAGTATACGTTATGTTCAGCATCTCTACAGGATATTGTTGCACGCTTTGAGAGAAGATCCGGTGCAAACAAACAATGGGAAGAATTTCCTGAGAAGGTTGCTGTGCAGATGAATGACACTCACCCAACTCTATGCATTCCAGAGCTCATGAGAATCTTATTGGATTTGAAGGGTTTAAGTTGGGAAGAAGCCTGGAATATTACTCAAAGGTACATTCTATCCTTGTCAATATGTCAATCGTGGTTTATTTACATAAGGCCCATATGTTTCAGGGAATAGCTATAGATTATCTATATCATTCGATAGTAAAGGGCAGACCCTCATGGTTTCAATTACTATTTTATGTTATACAATTTTGTCTTATTATTTTTTTGTGGAATTCTGTAGCTTCGAAATGTTGAGCTCAACGTATATAATTTTTCCTTTCCTAAGGCTTCTTTCTTATATACAAAAAGCTTGATATAACCCCAAAGCCTTACTGCCCTACCGTATTACTTCTGGGTAGTTGATTGAAATGATCTATAATGTATGTTGAGTTCAAACTTAAGCCTATAAACATCTTCCTTTGTGTAGTTATAGGTGAAATAATTTCCTTATTACACAAAAGACCCAATGGGTAAATATAATGCAAGGAAATTACAATTAAGGAAACTAATTATAAAAGAAAGAATACTGAATAGCAATTAAAAGATAAAGAAAGACTAATATCTAATATAAACAAAATAGTACTCTACCCAAATTTACACTTTGTTCTACCTTCATTATTTAGGACTGTGGCTTACACAAATCATACCGTTCTACCTGAGGCATTGGAGAAATGGAGTTTCGAACTCATGCAGAAATTGCTTCCTCGTCATGTTGAGATCATAGAACTGATTGATGAAGAGGTATTGCTGTGTAGCACCCTATAGAAATTCCACAGTCTTGATATTTAAGCTTTTATTTATTCTTATACCTGCTTTATTGTTTTCAGCTTATTCGAACTATTATTTCAGAATATGGTACAGCAGATCGCAAGCTGTTACGTGAAAAGCTGAAGGAGTTGAGAATTTTAGAAAATGTTGACTTGCCAGTGGCCTTTTCCGATTTAGTTGTTGAACCTGAAGAAAGTTCTATCATTGCATCAACTGAAGAACCTAAAATCTCCGAAGAAGAAAGTTCTATCATTGCATCAACTGAAGAACCTAAAATCTCTGAAGAAGAAAGTTCTATCATTGCATCAACTGAAGAACCTAAAATCTCCAAAGAAGAAAGTTCTATCATTGCATCAACTGAAGAACCTAAAATCTCCGAAGAAGTTGATTCTGTTGATGAAGAAAACTCAGCAGAACTAACCAAGTCTGTTGACGAAGATGAATATGTCAAGGAAGAAGATGAACCTGAAAGCAAAGACATTCAGGATAAGAAAGAGGAACCAATACCACCACCAAAGATGGTTCGAATGGCTAATCTATGTGTTGTAGGTGGTCATGCAGTTAATGGGGTTGCAGAGATACATAGTGAAATAGTAAAGGACGAAGTGTTTAATTCATTTTATAAGGTATGCACGTGAAAGAATATTGAAACCTTCTTGAGTTTTCAATGTTTGTTGAAAAGAGTATTAGTACTCATTTCATGCATCCAATGTTCTAATTTGGCAGTTATGGCCTGAAAAATTTCAAAACAAAACCAATGGAGTGACCCCTAGAAGATGGATTCGTTTCTGTAATCCTGATTTAAGTAAACTTATAACAAACTGGATTGGCTCAGAGGATTGGGTCCTTAACACTGAAAAGTTGGGTGGATTGAAAAAGGTAATTCACTTGTTATTGATCTTATTATATGGCTTGGCTACTGGTATGTCCATATACTATTTGTATGTCAAACTGGGTTTGTCGATTTTGATGTTCACCCCTACATGACTCTCTCTCTCTCTCACACCCACACAGTTTGCAGATAATGAGGATCTTCAAAATCAGTGGAGGATAGCAAAAAGGAACAATAAGTTGAAAGCTGTGTCATTTCTGAAGGAAAAAACTGGGTATACTATCAGCCCGGATGCGATGTTTGATATCCAGGTCATTTGCTTTTGATGCCTCCACATTTTTTACATGCTGTGTGTGGAAGATTTGTCGGAGTCTCTGTGTCTCTTCGTTTATCCTCCACTATCTTTGACCAAAACCAAAACCAATATAATAATAATATTAAAATTATTCCTTTTCCTTCGCTTTCTTTCTTTGTATCAAATTACGTATTCTGATATGTATATTTTTTGTTAGAGTATACTCAGATAAGTTGCTGATTTTTTTTCCCTTTTTCAGGTGAAGCGCATTCATGAATACAAGAGACAACTATTGAATATATTGGGTATTGTTTACCGCTACAAGAAGATGAAAGAAATGAGTGAAAAAGAAAGAAAAGAAACATATGTTCCACGAGTTTGTATCTTTGGAGGGAAAGCATTTGCCACTTATGTGCAAGCCAAGAGGATCGTGAAGTTTATAACAGATGTGGGGGCCACAGTAAACCATGATCCTGAAATTGGTGACTTGTTGAAGGTAATGCACATGAATCGTCATTAAATTAAGCATATTGCCTTCTGCAATCATTTGGATATGGGTTTCATTCATATATAGCATGTTATTTGTTAGTTTTCTTTCCTAATGATACAATAGTTAATTTTTTCTTTCCTAATAATACAATCAAGCCACCACTAGCAAAGGGGGGAGACATAACTTTTTTTTTAAATATAAAAAACAAGAAATTGAAAAATCCATTGATGTAAAAGATCTTACAAAAAGGGGAGATGAGATATCCCCACAAGACCAGAGGGTTACAGAAAGGAGGACTGATGGATCGTGATATGTACAAGGTCTCAATTACAAAAAAAGATTTAAAAGAGACTACCAGATGGAAGCAAAGAGATTAATAAAGTCCCACATGGAAGCAAAAGGGGGAGGCATACATTGATCTTAATGTGGGAATTCAAATGGTTTCTGCAGTTTAAAGCCTGGATTTGATTATTTCCCTTATAATAGGGTAGTATCTCCTACCGAACACCATTCAAAATTTGATAGCTAAGAGAGAGGAAGGAAGAGAGAAGAAAGATTTTTTCCTTTTAAAAAAAATGGTTGCCAAATTTTAAATGGTTGTTAGTAGAACTACTAATCGGTAGGTAGGTAAGTATGCTTCATTGTTATATGAGTTGTATCTAGGTTCACAATGGTAACCTTTCATTTTCTAGTTGAACTCTAGTGGTAAAATAATTCATATTAGATTTGACCTTAATACATCAACAAGTAGAGTCTATTGCTCCCAAAAAGTATGTACTCTATTTGTTACGTTTTTTTTTAATGACATACTCATAACTATACTTCCTGTTTGCTTCAGGTTATTTTTGTTCCTGATTACAATGTCAGTGTTGCTGAATTACTGATCCCTGCAAGCGAGTTGTCACAGCATATCAGGTACTATGATCTTTCGTTGCATATTTTTCTTTACTGTGTAGCAAGAAATTGAATGCGGATTAGCATGTTAATATAGGAAATTTTCTACCCAGAGAACTGGGCTGCTTAGATCTTTTGTTCCCATTATTGGATGCTAATGTTGGAAAAGAGCAATCCTACCCTAACTTTATTGACCTCCAGCCTCATCAAATCAAATTGGTGTTACAATATGAACTGATATAGAAAGTAATGTTATTTCATGTTATTTTAACGTAAATTATTAAGATGGTAAATCAGTAAGTAAGCTTTTTATCTCAACTGATTACTAATTCTTGATGTGCACAAATCGTAGTGAGATGCTGTCATAACAAAAGATCAAAAATTCTCGTGCAAGTTTGAGTGGACTGCAAAGAAACTGATGAGTTGGTTTCCCATACTTATATTCTGTATTTTCTGACTCACTCGTACAAAAGTGTATCCAATAATATCTTAATACGATAGAAGTCTGCCTGGCCGATATATATGTAGAGTGGTGTTGTCGGGCATTTTCAACTCTTTCTGCACATAGCGGAGAGAGAAGGACCAACATATTGCATCAATATTTAAAATTTGTAGTCATTCTCTATAACACCGGTTGAAGCACTAAATTGGGGAAGTAATCTCG
>JAOANK020000066.1:2457382-2474066 GCA_026257165.2 Telfairia occidentalis | reverse complement strand
AATTACCCCCCCCCCCCCCCCCAAAAAAAAAAAAAAAAAAAAAAAAAAACAATTAAATAAAATGTAAGATAACTTAAAGATCGAAGAATGCTGTCAACAATGTTCAAGACTATTAGTGAATTCATTAGAGTAGGGACTACGTCGTGGTTGTTATCATTTTGTTCACTTGTTTATTTTTTTAATGCTTGGAAGCTAGAATGTTGTTCTTAAGTTATCAGGTTTGATTTCAGGGGCCAAGAAAGAAGATCCTTTTGGCATTGGAATCAAAAGTATAAAAACAGGGAAAGCAGGTGAAGTTCCTGTTCGCCAGTGTTTTATTTTTCCAGCTGTGAGACTGAACAAGTAGGCCTGTCTTTTTACCGTCAGCCATTGTATCTCTCGTTCCCATTTTACCTTATTTGCTTTCTTCCATTTTTTCCACCGCTGATGTTACTGTAAGGATTGATGTTAAAAGGACCTCAAAATATTTACCTATGGATGGAAATATGGGATTTACTACAGTGGATATCGCTTAGCTGTGGTCTCTGCAACTCTTTTGACACTTCAATGCCCTCCAGCTTTTGTTTTGTAGTTCTATGGTCTCCAGCTTTTGTGGTAGCTTTTAGTGTTAAAAAATGCTGGACCCTAAAGTAGGTTATCAAAAAGCTTCAACTTCCAGACACGTGTAGCAGTGTTATTAGGAAATTTGTAATGGGTAGTTTTTTTTCTATTGAATTTTAAAAGTATAGCATTTTTCTCGATTTAAAATTATGGTCAATTCTAGTTGATATATTGATCTATCAATCAGATTTACTAGATTTAAATCCTCGATTGACTGGTATATCAGATGTTGATAATTGATTTATTAGTATGTTATGTTAATCCAATTTTAAATTTGCCCCTTTTTGTAATTTTGCAGTTGAATTTTTCTTTTATTTTAGAACCAGCTCAGGCATTTAGAAAACAATTTCTAGAAGGCAACTCTTTTCCAAAAAAAAAAAAAAAAAGAAAAAATCTTCTCAAGGGAATTTGCTTGAAACGATGCGAATGAATTAAAATGGTGAAAATGTATCGAATCTATATGAATTTTGGTAAGCAGTTTCCAACATTCTATTGATTGTATTGGAGTATGGTTAAAATTTCGAAAATTACGATTAACTGATTAAAAATATTTTTTTGAATTTTTAATAATAAAAAATAGTTTCAAAATGTGAAAAAATATATAAAAAACATTTAAAGATTTTTAAAATTAAGTATTTAATTAATTATCTTTCAAAAATTCTTATATAATAATATTTTACTTAAAAGTTTTTTTTTTTTTAAGAAAGTTATACCAAACATGTAATTACAACCATACAAAAAAGTCCAAAGCCCTAGCAACAAAGAAACAAATACAAGAAAAATGGTGGTTGCTTGGTTAAGGAGGAACTGCAACTTTAGTATAATCATAGCAACTAAAAAATATAATTACAAACATAATGAATATTAGAATAGATGTATAACAATGATTACTATTATTATTAATTAGTGATGACGTTGATTATAATTTTTTTTTTCTTTGAATGTTGGTGGGCGGTTTTATATCTCATCAATTTAAACTTTTACTTAAATAAATAGTGCAATTTTAACAATATATTTGAATAAGTGGTGTATTTAATACCTTCAATAGTCATTAAAAAACTTCTGACGCGCTACGAACATCATTTAGAGTAGACTATTTTTGAAGTATTTTTAATTGTGTTAGATGCTTTTGATTAGTTTGATTTGAGCATTTTGTTGCTAAACTTGAGCATATTTTATTTACTCGATTTTGTGAATAAGTTCAAGGTTTTTTTTTTTTTTTTTTTTTTTTTGGATTTGGGCATTTCGTTGATATTATTTTGAGTGTCAATTAAATTTTGTATGATTTATTGGTTGGTTCATGGACAACTTTCAAATATAGTTTTGATGAGTTATTAATTGCAACACTTACAACACTTATTCAAACTCAAGGTTTAAATTGATGAAATTAAAAATTTATGAAAAATTGATTTACATCCACCTAAATTTAGAGGTAAAAATTGAATTCATGACCTTTTGAGCGAAGATATGTCTTTACCAGTTGAGTTATGCTCACGTTGGCGAATCAACATCTATATTAACTATTGCTTTATACTAATCAATGATTATTATATAAAGTAAATGCATATTCATTTGCAATTATTAAAGTTGATTGATGATTAATAAGCTTTTAGAAATGTGTTAATCAAAGCATAACTCAGTAGATAAGACACCAACTACCGTCATGTCAATGGTTCAATGCCCCCACTTCAACAATTGTTAACCAAAAGAAAAAAAATAAGTAATTGGAAATGTTATGTTTACATTTATTTATTATTTTTTTTCACAATATGTTATATTTGTAATTACTTTTATAAAATACATATTTATAAAATATTAAAAAAAAAAGATGCTAACTAGTAACCATCAAGTTTCCCTCAAGCAAACATTAATCCATATTATTTTTAATGATCTTGATTAATAGTTGGAAGATATATATAATTTTGGACAAATTGCACAGATTCTACCCATGAAATATAGGTCATAATTAATATTTATGGTTACATGAATTTAAAACAAAATTATCATGGTCCATATTATAGTTCTCCCATTTATTAGAAGTTTAGTTAAATTGCAACAATCTTATAGTTTTTTTTTTGTTTTTTTTGGTACGAAGGAAAGATTTTTTTAGTTAAATTGCAACAATCAAAGTGAAAGGCAATCACTGTGGTTTTGTCCCTTCTAAAATCGATTTAGTTGAAAATGATTCCATTTTCTTTGCGCAGGTCGTTACTTTTCAAGACCAAAACCTTGTAATCAGAAGACAAGCTGAAATTCATGAGTGCTTCTCGCTGGAATCTGCTGCAAATTTTTTCAAAGGTCTCTGTTGATGGTCCTTGCCGAATAGATATTTAGAGAGTTGAAAATAGCTCGATTTGCCTTCACCTAAGATCCATCTCCAACCTACTGTTAGGGGTTGATCCTCTAAGATCCCCCCCCCCAAAAAAAAAAAAAAATTGGGTCAGCTCAGATTGTCAGCAGAGAAAAGACATTAGACAAGCCTTTTTTCCAGTAGGGCCCTCTTTACTTCTACTTTGAAAGTATCACATGAAAAAGAGAGAAAGAAAGGAGATCCTTTTACAAAAGAGTCCTTATTCCCTTCTAACCTTAGGTACAAGAGAGTCCAAAGTAAAGGTTTGCTCCTCGAGAGAGTTAAACAAGGAAACATTGGTTTTGGATAAAGGAAAAAGGAAAATTCTATCCTCGAAGTCCTCTATTTCGAGCCCTTTAAACATCAATTCTGAGGTTGAGAAGACGAAAAACCCTCTAAAGGGAAAAATCATCAAGAAATACCCTAAAACCAATCACCAACATTCCTTCATTAGAATCTAAGGAGGAAGAAACGATAAGAAAGTTAATAGAAAAGCTATCTAAGCTTAATATAGGAGAGAATTCGAGTTAGAGAGATTCAGGCACACTAAATGTCTTAGGAAATATAATAAGAAAAGGTAAATTTCTAACAATAAAAGACTCAAATTTAGAAAAAGAAACTGAAAAAGTCCAAAGAATGCGTTTCCGAGGAAAAAGATATTGTTACTATAGACCATACGAAGAAAGGTGTGAATTTGGAAAGACTTCATACGACGGAACCTCCATCTACGAATGGAATTTAGATGGGATGTCTAAACATCTTATCTTAACAATGCTGAATGAAATAATTATGGCCTACCAGGCATATAAGCAAATAGGTAAATCCGAAGCAAAAACTTTTAAATTAATACTAGTAGAATTTACAGAAAATTTAAAAAATTGGTGGGAAAATTTCGTAATAGAATAACAAAAGCAAGTGATATCCAATCATGATACAATAGTAAAAAAAAAAAAAAAAGACCAAAATGACTATAAAAGTTGAAGGTCAAGATAAAAGAGTGGAACAAGAAGTAGAGGTTGATGAGGTCGTACAGACGCAATCAAAGAACTGATCTACGCCATTACCGACTCATGGATCGATTAAACATTTGACTACCGTGAAAGGGTAGAAGAAATATTAAAGTCTTTAAAATTTTCTAACATGGGAGACTTTAAATGGTATAAGGACATGTTTCTTACCAAAGTAATGATGCTAACAGATAGTAATGAGAAGCACTGGAAAGAAAGGTTCATAGATGGACTTCCTAGCTTCATGCGTTTAAAGGTATATGAATAATTAAAAGAAGATTATGATAATAACATCAGCTGGAGTCTAATGACATGCAAATTAATAGCCAATATTGTAGTAAAATGTGGTTTAAAAATGTGCACCGAAGCTAAAATAGAAACAAAGCTTCAAAAAACATCTAAAAACCATATAAGAGAATTAAGAACATTTCGCAAATAGTATGAATGTTCAATAGTCAAATCTCCTTCTCAAAGAAAGAAACAATCTTTCTCTAAGAAAAGGAATTTTTAAACAGAAAAATTCTATCATAAGAAACCATATAAGAAAAAATATCAATGAGATTATCAACCACCAAAAAGGTATAATACTCCAGGAAAACCACAATATTACCACAAAGGAGAATCCACAAAAGGATCAAAGAAAAATCCAAAAGAATGGATTTTCCAAGAAAAAGATATAACTATTACAATAGGCCATCCTTTCCTGATGCAACATACGAATAAAGGTGTGAATTCGAAAAGACTTCATACGACGGAACCTCCATCTACGAATGAAATTTAGATGGGATGTCTGAAGATCTTATCTCAACAATGCTTAATGAAATAATTATTCAAATAAAATGCTTTCTTGTCTAGCCAAACAAATTGATAAGATTGATAAAAAGATTAAGTCTTGGAAAACTATAGAAAGAGGATACGTACAGTCTCCTCAACCACCACTAGAAGAAATAGAATTTGAAAACTTTTATGGTGATTAGATTATAGTCAAACCATTCCAACAGATAAATGGGAAGGGTGAAGCTAAATTACCAACTAACAAAGAAATTAAAAGCATTCAATTGCAAAATAATTATTCAAACAAAAAGATAAAGATGAAGATGAAGATGTACTATTGATCTCCTTCCTCCCCCTGAAAATAAAATGAAATCAATAGTTGGATGCTACGAACGAGAAGAAATTTAAGAAGAGAAGAAGTAATTTAACCAGAACTCGAATGAACAAAACTGACCTTCTTCAAGCTCTGATACCATTTGCTCCTTTACAAGAATTACAGGATCTTAATACATGTTTTAGTATTGATACTCACACACTGAGTTCTAATACCTTTGACTCCTTTTATAGGAAATATTTGCAGTGGAATAAAATTAAAATCTAAAATCTAAAAGATAAGATAAGATCGAATCTTTAGAAGATAAGATCAAATCTAGTAAATCTAATTGTTACGAAACAACAAAACTAAATAATTCTAAACCTAAATGATTACAAAACGACAAACTGCTTTACAAAGTAAAAAATGATCAGTAAAAAGATGAGTTTGAATGATTCTATTAGAAGGCTGTCAGAAGAATCTTTTAAAGTTGAATAATTGATGTAGCTTTTCTCTCACTTTAATAAAGAAGCTTTATTAAAATTGCTTTAAGTCTTCATCGTTGTTGGCTGAATTGTGTATCTCTACTCAACTCATAACTTTGGACAGATTATGAGGTATTTGTGGTCTTACTATCATATACTGTCGTCAACACTCAACCGAAGCTTATCATATGAGCTATTCAGAGAGAAATACATAGTCTTTGTCTTTAACTCTCAAGACTCCTGCGTTGAACCGTTGTGACTTGAAATTCTTCAACTTCAGTGTACTTTTCTGAAAGATTGATGACAAATCAGATATTCACTTGTATAATCCAGAATACATATGGAGATTCTACATGAAATTGAATGAAAAAATGTATAGGAGATAGAATTTATAGGATTGTAAAAAATACTGGAATTTAAATTGCGAGTAAGTCTAAAATTTAAAATGAAAAATATTTTTGTTTCTTTGAAAATTGTCAGATGCAATTAACAAAGATTTTTTTTATAAAATACAAAATTTGAATACAAAAATTTCTCATACAGAAAGTAAAAGTATACTACTATGCATAGCTTCGTATCTGAACCTTTGTCTTCTTCATGAAACTGGGTTCTTTCTAATTTAATGTCGTTGCAGACATAACCCATCAATCTATGTTCTAGATATCTAGGAATGGATCAAATTTCTCATCTTCAACTGGTTTTGGTTGTGTAGAAGGGCCAGCTCCATCCTGCTCATCTTGAGCTTCTGAAGATGCACTGTCAGACCTTACTACTTCCAAGATGTACTGGAATTCAACGTTAGTTGTGGTCTGTGTGAGGCTTGCTAAGAGGAGTGGCGGATCAAGGATTTTTAGTCAGAGGGGGCACCAAATATAAAATAAATAAAAATATTTATAAATAAGTACACAATGGGATTTGAACCCTTATCCAAAAGGGACACACTCTCTTTATATAGCCATTTCTACCACTGAGCTACCAATTGAACTAGTTTTTGATTTGGATTTGTATATATATATAATGAAATAATTCTAAATCCAGGGGGGCACTGCCCCCTTTGGTCCCTTCTTAAATCCGCCCTTAGCTAAGAGTTTGTTTTTTATGTTGAGAAACTATCCATTTTTTTCTAGTAGTTATATCTTGCATATAACCATTTGCAGTGAACCAGGCTTTGGCTGCTTTGAGGTCAGCTTCGTCTTTGTTGGCGTTTTGCCACCATTTGATCTTTAAGATATTCACAACTCGTTTATACTGTAGTTTTGATTCCACTATGAATATTTATTTCATTAAGCATTGTTGATATAAGATGTTCGACATCCCATCTAAATTCTATTAGTAGATGGAGGTTTCGTCGTATGAAATCTCTTCGAATTCACACCTTTCTTCATATGCTATATCAAGAAAGGATAACCTATTATAATAGTTATATCATTTTCTTGGAAAATGCATTCTTTGGACTTTTTCAGTTTATTTTTCTGAATTTGAGTCTTGTATGGTTAGAGATTTACCTTTTCTTATTTTATTCTCTAACTCATTTCCTAAGACATTTAGTGTGCTTGAATATCTCTGACTTGAAGTCTCTCCTGTAGTAAGCTTAGATAGCTTTTTTTATTAACTTTCTTATTGTTTCTACGTCCTTAGATTTTAATGAAGAAATGTTGGTGATTGGTTTGATTAAGGGTATTTTTGGACAATTTTTTCCTTTAGAGCTTTCTTGTCTTGAGACTTAACCTTTTTATTAATCTTATCAACCTATTTGGCAAGAAAGCATTTTATTTGAATAATTATTTTGCAATTGAATGCTTTTCATTTCTTTGTTAGTTGGTAATATAGCTTCATCTTTCCCATTTATCTATTGGAAGGGTTTGGCTATAATCTTATCACCATAGAAGTTCCCAAATTCTATTTCTTCTAGTGGTGGTTGAGGAGACTGTACGTATCCTCTTTCTATAGTTTTCCAAATAGAGTCTTCTTTTAGGGTATGTATGTTTCCTAAACTGTGGAGCCATTTGAAAAAGGGAATATTCTCTTTCTTATCTGCTAAGTATGAGAAATATACTTTTCTAATTTTTGTATGTTCTTGTTTAGAATACTTGTTCTTAAATTCTTTTCCATATGGTTTATTTTCTTTGGAATTGAAGTCTTTATGTAAGAATTCTTTATCTATAAAAGTTCAGAAATAACGTCTAGTCTATCTCTGACTATTGACTCAATTTCCATCTCTGTTTGAGTGGGTGAATATTTATTTTCATCTTCGTAGTAAATATCAGGTAGTCCCTGAGTTATTCCTACGACTTTTACTCTTAGAGATTTTGATCTAGCTACCCTAGGGTTTACAGGCTGATATTTAATCCTAGAAGTGCTAGGCCTAGAATTCATAAAATCATTCAAAACATTTTTAAGGCTAGTATTCTCTTTTACTTTAGTGAAGCTAAGAGCTTCTTCTTCAAATTTAATTATTACTTTAGCATCAGGGTATTCTACTATTTGTGATACTTGAGTGGCTTTCTTTGGAGGAGTGAAGGCATTTTCGATGGTCCACCCTGGGTTCTTTGTAATGTCATCGCAGGTGATCATCTTAGGGATTCTTACTGAAGAATTTATGTTGGCCTCGAACATCATTGTTTTCTCTTTTGGAGATGTCATTAGTGCTTTGGAACCAATGCTTGTCATCATGAGACTATAAGTGATCTTATAGACCAGACTCATTTTGTGAGATTCATCTTCAAGATTTAATCATTTCTCTACAATATCTAGACAAAGAGATTTGTATACATTTGGGTCTTTGAGAGCCACTGTCAAATTAGGATAACAATTAAAGTATATAGGTTCATTGACCACATTTGATTGCATTTTGCCAATAACTAAGTGTCCAAAATGGCCCCCAATAGGTGAACAATGAAACTCATCAAGTATAACAGGGATAGAAGGAGAGTTAGAAGGTAATACTAACCTTTCATGATAATAAAGGAGTTCACCCCTGAGGGAATACCCTTCGCGAACACCAGACCCATCATGAAACTCCTAAATAATTTAAGAAAGGGCAGCATCAACCTTTAATTGGTTCACAAGCACGACCATGTTAATACCTTAAATGCTAGACAAGGAACGTAGTTCAATACTTCATGCGGTAAGAAAGAAAATTGACTGCTTTGTTTCCTAACCCCAACTTAAACTCAATGAAAAAATCATAGCCTAACAGTTTAGAAATCCACAGCTGATACTCTTCAGAAATGATACATTGATAAAGTAAAAAATTTAAAGCCTTTGAGTCTATTCGAACGATAAAATATCGCTTGAGTAGACATGGTCACCACTTTTGGATGGCCATGACACAACCATGCTCACGCTCGTAGACCGCTTTATGTTGGTGAATTTTGGGTAACGCATAGCTAAAACAAGCAATTGGATGGGAATCCTACATCAAGACAGCCCCCAAACTGAACCCATATATCAGTCTCCACAACATAATCCTTGGAGAAATCAGGCAAACGGAGAACAAGTATAGAGACCATAGCCTTTTTCAAAGCATTGAATGCCTGTGTAGCCTCATGAGAAATCGATCTTTCTTAAGTAGTTGCGTCAAGGGAAAAACCATTGCACCATCATGCACTATAAACTTATGGTAGTAACTCGTAAGTCTTAAGAAACCTTGAAGCCCTTTGATGTTCTTAGGTAGAGCAAATCTATCATTGTAGAGATTTTAGTTGGATCAGCTGCTGCCTTTCTACCAGATACAGTATGTCCTAGATACTTAATTTCAATCATCTTGAATGTCACACTCCTCCTCATTTGCAACTAACTGGTGAGAAGGTAGGACAGCCAACACAACAGCCAAATAGTCTTTATGGGCCTCAATAGAAGAACTATAAACAAGGATATCATAAAAAAAAAAACCAAAGCGAATTTCCATAAGAAGGGCTAGAGTACTTCATTCATTATTCTCGACTGAAAAGTCGATGTGACATTTCGAAGACTAAAGGGATAAATAAGAATTCATAATGGCCCTCATGGGTGCAAAACACAGTTTTAGGAATATCATTTGGACTCATCTGAATCTGGAGGTAACTTGACTTCAAGTCGATTTCTGAAAAAATTACAGTTTCAAGGAGTTCATCTAACAACTCCACCACCGAAATCGGAAACTAATTTGGAACTGTGATCTTGTTGGGCTTGATAATCTATGCAGAAGCACCAACTCCCATTTTTCTTTCTAACCAATAAGATTGGGCTAGAGAATGCACTAGAGCTGGGCTGAATGATACTTGTCAACAACATTTTCTAAACTAATTTCGTGATCTCATCTTTCTGGTATTGGGGGTAGCGATATGGGCAAACACTGACTGAACTTGCGAAGGAAGCAACTCAATTCGATGGTCCTTCGAATCAGACTAGTGGTAGTCTCGAAAGTGATTGGAACTCTGAGGCATACGTCATGAGAACATCTTTCAATTCATCTAGTACCTTCGACCTTGCTGGTGCACATATTCCTCCCACACTGATAGCATTTAGTTCAATTAAATACCCTGACGCTATTTCATGATCGACTTCATCATGGCCTTACGTAACACCTGGGTTTTCTATAGCCCTAGGTCCTCACGTAAATCTATCTTGAATCCTCCAATTGGAATTCCATTGCAAGTAGACTCAAATCTAGAGGAATCGCTCCCAGCGTCGACAACCATTGCACCCCCAATATTGCATCCACACTGCCCAAAGCCAACGAAAAAAAATCAGCCACATTCTTACATACTCCAACTGCAATTACCTCATCATCGGTGTCGAGAACTAGCTAATAGCTTGTTGTTGCACTTAATTGTAGCCCCAACTCCTTGACCATCGTATCAGAAATAAAGTTATGTGCCAGACCATTATCGATTAACATGATCATATCTCTCCCTTCAATCTGGCCGCAAACCTTCAATGTTTTTTTTGTCTTGGGCAATGCTAAACCTAACAACAAGTACAAGGAAAGCTCAACCATAGTTGCCCCTTGTACTGCATGCTCTTCAAGTTCTTTCATTTGAGCTACTTGAAGCATCTACTCTTCTTCAGTTGCTATCTTAGCGTTCATCTCTTGCATTACCAACACTTGGAGCTCTTTGCATTTGCACCTATGCTCTAGAGCAAACTTCTCATCATACTTGAAACATAAACCTTTTTTAGGTCTCGCTTTTAATTCACTGTTAGACAATCTTCGAAAAGAAGGGATACTTGTGCTGCTTCTTTTTGATGATTTACCAGGTGCCTTAATGGCTTCCAGAGTGCCACTTGACCTCACCATCTTGATGTTTAGCATTCACATATTTCCCATTGAGCTACTAGAGCTTTTCGTATTTGGATTGAAGGTAGCCCCCTTCTGGATTGGACCCAATTCGCTCTGGCCCATAGTCAACTTTTCCTCAATGTTGTAGGTCGTTTGCATCATTTGAGTAAGCTCGACTAGTTGTAACACTTGTACCTTAGCCTAAATGTCTTCCTCAAGCCCATTAACAAATAAACTTTTCATTACTAACTCAGATACCCCGTTCACCGGAGCCCCCGTATTCCTTAAATCGAGGTGAAAATCCTTTATCATTTTTGCTTGACTGCACAAAACTTATCACAAAGTGTTCCATCGAGTTTCAAATTAAACCTTCTCAACAGCAGGAGTCAAAATTCTTCCCAAGTTTGATGCCTTCACTTATCTTCCCACTGATGCCAGGCCAATGCCTCCCCGTCAATGCCCAACATTACTGCTTCTAGTTTTACTTTGTCAGAAAACTGATTTATCACGAAATACCTTGCTACCCTATGCAACCAACCATCCGAATTTACTCCTTCGAAGATTGGCACTTCTAGTTTCCTTAAGCGAAGATAAAAGACTGGCAATAATGCGTTGCTTAAGTGATTTGAACTATCACTAGATCCTTCTACAATACTCACTCCAGTCCAATTTGTTCGTTTTGTTTTCCATTGGAGCCTTTCCCCTTATCTCCTCTGGTTTTCTCTGCACCATCGATCCTCTACATCATCATGACTAGCATTAAACGATTTTTTTCTTTAAACAAGGTGTTATAATATAGAAAAAGAATTAGGACTTTTGTTGGGAACTTTATTCAGATCTAATTTTCAGAGCTTGTGTAGTCATTAAGTTTTGATTTCGTGCATTTTGATTAAATACTGAGTTTTTCCATTCTTCTATGGAATTTGGCCAGACAAAAGCCCATGGTGAAATCTGATTTGGTTCAATCAGAGACTTAATCCATCCATGATTCATCTAGGAAGTTATTTGTTAATTCTATGCATAAGTTTGGTAAATTTCAACATACCAGAAATCATTGAAAGTATCTCCATCATCTTCCGTGCCTAACTCTATTATGACCATTGTTGGTTTAGGTAACATGAATTATTGTCTATTTTCATCTTCTACAGCATGGACATAGACTCTGGTGCTAGTGATCATATGACAGGTAATTTTAATTTATTGTCTACCCCTTTGTCAGCAACATCCCTTCCTAACGTTATCTAAGCTGATGGATCAAAATCTACTATTCTTGGATCTGGTACAGTAAAACTCGCCCCATCTCTTTCTTTGTCATATGTTCTACATTTACCTCAACTTTCTTTTAACTTAATCTCTGTTAGTAAACTCACTTGTGACCTTAATTGTTGTGTCTCATTTTATCTTTGCTATTGCTTGTTTCAGGATCTTGTGACGAAGAAGATTATTAGGAGAGGACATGAATCTGAAGGACTTTATACTTTTGATCATCACTTACCAAAATTTGTTGCGTGCTTTAGAGTTGTTTCTCCTTTTGAAGCTCATTGTCGTCTAGGTCATCCAACTCTTCGGTATTAAGAAAGTTTTGTCCTTAGTTTTATAATTTATCTTCATTAAATTGTGACTCATGTCAGTTTGCCAAATTTCATCGTCTTGGTTCGAGCCCTAAGGTCGATAAATGAGCAAGTGCTCCATTCGAGTAAGTTCATTATGATATTTGGGGTCCTTGTCCAGTTGTGTCCAAAACCA
Source organism: Telfairia occidentalis (assembly GCA_026257165.2). Taxonomy (NCBI): domain Eukaryota; kingdom Viridiplantae; phylum Streptophyta; class Magnoliopsida; order Cucurbitales; family Cucurbitaceae; genus Telfairia; species Telfairia occidentalis. The sequence goes on along the minus strand of JAOANK020000066.1, from coordinate 2,461,528 downwards.
AATTTTGTTATTTTGTTATCTTTGTTGATGATTTTTCCCACCTAACTTTGATCTATTTTATGAAGAATCGTTCTGAGTTGCTTTCTCATTTTTATAATTTTCATGCTGAAATTCGAACTCAAATTGATATTTCTCTTAAAATTTTGAAAAACGATAATGCTCGTAAGTATTTTTCTGATGCCCTTGGGTCATATTTCTGTAAGCATGAAATTATCCATCAATCACCTTGTACGTATACTTCATCCCAAAATGAAGTTGTTGAACGAAAAAATAGGCTTCTTCTTTAAACTGCAAGAGCATTATCCTTGTTCCAAAGCATTTTTGGTTGATACAATTTCCACAGCTTGTTTCTTGATTAATCAAGTGCCCTCATCGGTTCTTCATGATGAGATTCCTTATCATGTTTTATTTTCGACAAAACTTCTATTTCCTATTGAGCTAAAAATATTTGGTTGTACTTATTTTGTTCAAAATGTTCATCATAATTTGACGAAATTAGACCCCAAATCTTTGAAGTGCATTTTCTTAGGTTATTCTCGTGTTAAAAAAGGATATAGATGTTATTGTCCTAGCTTGAACCGGTATCTTATTTCTTCTTATGTGACTTTCATTGAGAACAAACCTTTCACTCCATCATTGCCTAGTATGCGTCGGGAGGAGGATGACAATCTTTTTACTTATACAGTTGTTTCTCTTACATCCTCTCTCGATCCACCGCCTTTGGTACCTGTCTTTGCTCATCCACCTATTACTCAAGTCTACTCTAGACGACAACAACCTTTAGATAACTATCTTGTCCTAAAAGATTTTGCGACATCAAATCCAGGACCAAGTGATGATCTTCCTATTGCTCTTCTTAAAGGTAAACGTACTTTCACTTTTCCTATTTCTTATTGTGTCTCTTAGGACCCATTTATCATCTTCTACACATTCTTTTGTTGCATCTCTTGATTCTATCTTTATCCCTAAAACGGTTCATGAAGCCTTGTTTCATTTTGGTTGGCGTGAAACAATGATAGAAGAGATGAATGCTTTAGATGATAATGGTACTTGGGATTTAGTATCTCATCCTACAAGAAAAAAAACTATCAGATGTAAATGGGTATTTGTGATCAAGGTCACTTATGATGGGTCAGTTGCTAGGTTGAAAGCGTGCCTTGTTGCTAAAGGTTGTGCTTAGACCTATGAGATTGATTGTTTTGAAACTTTTTCTCCCGTTTTCAAATTAACTTCTATTAGGCTATTCATCTCCATGGTTGCTTCCTATAGTTGACCTTTGCAACAACTTGACATTAAAAATGTCATTCTCTATGGTGATCTTCAAGAATAAGTTATATGGAGCAACCTCTAGGGTTTGTTACTCAGGGAGAGAATGATAAAGTATGTCATCTTCGCAAATCTTTGTATGGGTTGAAACAAAGTCTACGAGCATGGTTTGGAAAATTCAGTCAAGCACTTAAACAAGAATGAAGAAGAGCAAATTTGATCATTCTGTATTTCATCGATCATCTGAGAGTGAGATTATTCTACTTGTTGTATATGTTGATGATATTATCATCACTGAAAATGATGTATCCGGTATTTTATCTCTCAAAATCTTTCTTCATAGTCAGTTTCCTACTAAAGATTTGGAACATTAAATATTCCTTGGGTATTGAAGTAATAAGAAGCAAGAAAGGTATCTTTATATCTCAAAGAAAATATGTGCTTGATATACTATTTGAGAGGGGAAAATTGGGAGCCAAACAATGTAGCACTCCAATGACGCCTAATTTGTAACTTTCAAAAGATGGAGAATCTTTTGAAGACTGTGAAAGATATAGAAGATTAGTTGGAAAATTGAATTATCTCACAATGACATGACTAGCATAGCTTATTCAGTAAGCATCGTGAGTCAATACATGTCTTCACCTACAATGGATCATTAGGCTACAACACAACAAATTCTATGTTATTTGAAAGTTGCACTTGGACGAGGAATCTTATATAAAGATCATGGTCATATCAATATTGAGTGTTTTTCAGATGCTAATTGGGCTGGATCAAGAGAAAATAGAAGACCAACCTCTAGATATTGTGTTTTTGTTGGTGGCAATTTAGTTTCATGGAAGAGTGAGAAGCAAAATGTAGTTTCGCGGTCAAGTGCTGAATTAAAATACAGAGCTATGGCACAATTTGTATGTGAAATAATGTGGGTGCATCAACTCTTGATTGAATTAGGCTTCAATGTTACCGTTCTGATCAAGTTGTGGTGCAACAACCAAGCTGCCCTTCATATAGTATCCAACGTAGTATTTCATGAGTGAACTAAACATATTGAAATTGATTATCATTTTATTTATGAGAAAATAGAACAAGGTTTGGTGTTTACTGAATATGTGAAGACTGAAGAGCAATTATGAGTTATCTTCACATAAGCTTTAAATGGAGTTCAAGTAGATTATCTTCATAACAAGTTGGGCATAATTAACATATATGCTCCAACTTGAGGTGGAGTGTTATAGTATATTTATGTAAATAAACATTAGTCTTTTGTAATTGACTGTTATTAGCTTAGGGCTTCCATGTATCCCTATATATATCTTTCTCTAATGTATATAATGAAGTGAGTTATTCTTCGCACTTTGTCTCACATTAACATCTGTTGTCCCCAACAATTAGTATCAGAGCCATGCCCCTAGCTAAGCAATGTCGGTAGAATCCTTGAGTGCCGAACAAGTAAAAAGTAATGAGTCTCAAGTAAATAGTCATGTGGAGGACGCTCTACGAATCCGTGGTGGAGCTCTATCGGACAGACAGTGTGCTACGCTCTAGGGAAGGAGTTGGGTCGGGTAAGTGTCACGACCCACCCCAAAATATCCTACTAATTCTAGGACGAGTAGTGATTACAACAGACCCCACCTAAATATGAAGCCCATTGCCTAAAACTGATCTGACTTTAATCAAAACTTTAATTAAAACAACTATGATTACAACAAAAATATAAACTTAGTTTCAAACAAGGACTTTCCCACAAGATCCAAATACATCCTCCATGTACATACAAAATGAGTTGCAACTTCTGAAAAATCTTAGGTGGCACAAGCTAGTTAATTATATTTCTTTGAAACTCAAGGACTACTTGGTAGAAAAACAAAGGATAAAAGATGAGCTAAAATGCTCAGTGAGTTGTAGTTTAATAGTAAAATAATCTTATAAAACTGATATCCTAAACAACAGGAGTTTTAAGCTTTGTAAACATCTATTGCAACTATAGTTCAAGATAAAATTGTAATCAATAGTTGCATAAACATAAGTTAGGAAAACTCATTACCAAACCTATAACCAACTCTAGTTATACTGGCATAGAGTAATCTCAATACACGTAGTAGAGCAATCTCTAGTCATACAATGTATCGAGTAGTCTTAGATACAAAGCAGAGCAATCTCTAGTCATACTAAGTATCCAATAATCTTAGATATAAAGTAGAGCAATCTTTAGTCATACTAAGTATTAAGTAATCTGAGATACAAAGTAGAGCAATCTCTAGTCATACTAAGTATCGAGTAATCTCAGATACAAAGCAAAGCAAGCTCTAGTCATATATGTGCAGAGCTAATATGGTCTTATAGACCTCTCTCGATCTTTGTATACTATAGAAACATATTCATATAATATACAGGTAATCACATGGGTATAATGATCAAGTGATTTGAAAACCACATTTGCATAAAATCATAAATTTATCAATATTCTAAAATCATTCTAAATCATATTTCTAAACATTTCATACACTTCATACTTTTCTTAAGATGATCAAATAATTTTAAATTCTCAACAACGATTTCTAAAATTCATTACAATCTCACTTATGAAAGAGTAAATCACATGAATGCACAACGGATTGGATCAAATTGCACTCTAACTTGCTAAATTAAAAAGATAAACATGCATCAAAGAAAAAAAAACAGAGAATAAGAAATACAACATTTGTAGATCAAATTCCTCTTTATTTCTTCACGAATTTGGTCACGAACAGCTCTAGGACTACCACAAGGATCTTCACAGCTATTCTCCGGCCTTAGAATGGATTGTGGGATCCAAATTTGTGGTGAATTGAGGGAGTTTTGAGTGATTGGAGAGTAAGAGTTCTAAGGTTTATTTTT
>JAOANK020000066.1:2443585-2457282 GCA_026257165.2 Telfairia occidentalis | reverse complement strand
AATCTAACCTTAAAGGATGTACAATTACTATTAAGGACAAATAAATAATAACACACATATATATACATATCATAACATTCATCACCATATCTTCCTTCAATTTCTGGACAGATTCTTCTTCCATCGGGCGTTTCCCTTTATCTGTGATCGTTCTCTTCGAGGAAGCTGGCTCTTTGGCTATATTCATCCATGCTTCCATCCTCTGCATAATCATTCTCATCTCATTATGGACCATTGCGAAATTTGACTCTGTTTTTTGCTCCGCCGCCCCTCGTCTCACTTCAGCCTCTGCAAATTGCGTTTCTCTTTTTCTTTCGAATAGTGTCTGTCATTCTTCTACCTCAAGGAACCGAGAATCAAGCTTCTCCCCCATCTCTGATTGTTTACTCACAACCGAAGCAATCTTCTCTTCCAATTCAATTATTCTTGCTTCCATTTTCCCCACCATTCTAGGAACAATGGCTCTGATACCAAAATTGATAGGCCCTAGCCTCAATTTTATTTATCAACAAAGGGAAGAGTTCAAGAGCTTCCCTACCTCTCCGAATTCTTCTAAGAGACCCAAAACAAGGCGATTGCAAAAAAGCAACATTTATACCAATATGTCTAACTAACAATATTCTTGGGGCCCACATTTATAACTTCCTCTCTTCCTCCCTTCTTATGCCTACGTTTATACACCTTCACTACCAGGGGCCTATCAGGGACCTCCCAGGTGGGGTTCAAAATGTTAAAATATAACACTAACTATATCTAGAAGCTTCTTGGAGTTTATATATATTTTCCTTAAATGTAAGTACATCTAGACTTTTCTTGAAGGTTGTAATTAATACATATATGAAAAAAGGAGAGTCTAGATTTATCTAAGCTTTCTTTTAGAATCCAAAGAATTCTAGAGAATTTTTTTGAATAAGGAAAGCTTATAAAAAAAATATCTAGAATATACTTATTCAAGAGGAGTCTAGAAAAATCTTTTTGCTTGGGCTCCAAGGATCACTTCCTATAAATAAGTGAGCTAACAAAGAAAAAGAGAGAGGCTAGGGAAGTGAGAAAAGTGAGTAAGAGAGTGAGAAGTGAGTGTGAGAGAACTTTCTCTCAAGTGTGTCTACTTTTGTACTTTCTCAATAAAAGTTTCTTTATATAAGAAATTGTGATCTATTTCTTTTTGTGCTAATCTCTTCTACAAGTGGTATCAGATCTAAATCGTTTCTACACAAAATACTTAGAGACATTTTATGCTAGGAGTTGGAAGTTTAACCTTGAGGAGAGTATGGTTTTTAAGATGCTCATAGTGTCAGTTGAAAAATATTAAACCTTTGGCGACTGGGAAATGCAGATCCCTTACTATATGTTATTGTCATATAGTGTTACTGTCTAGCATTTCTTTATATGAAAAGTTAGTAAATTTTGTTTCAGAAGTTAGCTTCTTTTAATATATTATCTTTTTATTATCCATCGATGCCTTTTAACTTCAGTTGTTTTTGCTTGTTTTCTATCTTAAATTGGAGCAGGTTGGACGGATGACTTTAGGTGGTTTGCTGGACTTGGGGTATACAGTAGTGGTTGGTTATAAAAGGTCATCTATATCGGTCAATAATGGCAATGTTTCTGTGTCGCTTGAAACAATTGATTCTCTTGGTGAGACATTCATGGTGCTGAGAAGTTCAAATAGAAAAGTAGGCACTGATTTCTCGTTATAAGTTCTATTGATTTTCGCTTGAAGGCTATTAGCTTTGGTATTTTCCCCTCCTTTTCCTGTGGTTCGACTGTTCATAAAATATTCAATTAGAACCATGGTAAATCACTTGTAGGATTTCTTTGTCTCTCTGTATAGAGGAAGCTCTAATAGTTCTTTGTAGCACTGAAACGTCTTCTGTGGTTAGGCAAATATGTGCGAGTCTTTTTTGTCTGTTTAAATTCAAGTCTATTTTGTCAAGTCTATATTCTTATCAGAAACCTCTATGCTGCTTGAAGCACTTAATCCAATGAAAATGTGATTTTTTTTTCTTGCTTGGATGGGTTTTCGTTTCCATGGTAAGGTAGATTATGCATTCCAGGATTACAACCAATTGTTACCCCATATTGCTTCATACAATTCTTTTTCCATTTTGTTCTTTTCTATTTGAAAATGTGACTGTGTTAGGAGTGGCAAATAAACAAGATACATTAATTGTTTTTGGTGACTTATGCGCAGAAACTGAAAAGATTAAAGAAAGAATGTCAACTTCTTTCTTGGAAGTAAAAGAGTCTGATATTAAAAAAAAAAAAGAAGGAAAAAGAACGGACTTAGATATTCATAGGGAATTGAGAAAACCTTTGGTCTATGGGCAAGGCACACGAAACCCTGTGATGTAGCGTAGTTAGCTCTATTAGTGAGTTAGTTTAAGTTGTCCCTTTTTAAACATTTTAATGCGTTCTTTTAATGGTCTTTTGACCGTTTAGCTTGTTGGTTGTTCAAAGAGTATAAATATCCCTTTAGTTTATTCAAAAAACATAATAAAAGTTATTTTCATTTTTCCTCTAACTTGGCTACACCAAGGTTGGTTTCAGAGCACCCGATTTTAGGGGCCTGATGGCAGGAAAGAAGGCAATCCTCCCTTCCGGATCTGGCGCTGTTCATTCTGGAGTAGAGGGGGTTAATTCACCCGAAGTTCTTTAACCAAAATCTTCCTCTCAATGCTTGTGGTTAGTGGAAAGATCAATAAAAGGAATCAATAAAAACATTGGAGATATCCAAGAAATTCTGGAAAAAATATCCAGCAAAATAGGAAACTTAAATCTTCAAACCAATGGGGTTAACATTCAAGAAAGAGCTGTGGAGAACCAACAAGAAAGAAATCTATAGGCAATTCAACCAATAATCCCTCAAGAAAACCAGATTCACCAAAGAAGACTTCAAGTGGTTCAAGATCGCCATGTTGATCAGAGGCATCCAGCTCAAAACCACAGATTTGTGTGACAAATAACCCAAGATTCTGAGTCTTCCAGCGATGAAGAACGTTTTTTGGAACAACATCAAGACAATTTTCAACACAGAGGACAAGGAAACCATTTCAATCATAGGGGATAAGAACAACACGATTTCAAGATGAAAATAGATCTCCCCACATTCAATGGGCGCCTAGATACTGAGGGATTTCTTGATTGGACCAAGAATGTGGAAAATTTTTTCGACTATATGAATACTCCAGAAGATAAGAAAGTTAAATTGGTATCTCTGAAGCTGGTTAGTTGAGCTTCAGCTTGGTGGGATCAATCACAAAGGAACCGAAGAAAATGTGGAAAGAATCCGATTCGCACTTGGAGTTGAATGCAGAAGTTAATGTGAGACATATTTCTCTTTATAGACTACCAATAATTCCTCTATCATAAATACCACAATTGCAAGCAAAGGGGAAGATGAGTGGCCGACTATACAGAAGAATTTCACCGTCTGAGTACTAGAAATGAGCTTGCAGAAAGCCCACAAAAACAAATTGCAAGATACATTGTGGGACTACGTCAAGATATACAAGCAAGAATCAAGCTACAACCGATTTTCCAACTCATTGAAGCGGTTTCTCGGGCAACAACAATTGAAAATCTAGAGGATTATCAAGCCAGACAGCAACCAAAGAAGAATTCTTGGAAGAATCAAAACACAAATTTCAGAAGAAATTCCAATAATTTTTCCAAGATACCTCAAACACAAAAACAAAAGACACATCCCTGGAAAAGACAACCACAGACCAAAAGAATAGCAAGCCATCCACATCCAAGAAGCAAACAAACCCTTACAACATACCAAATTTAGGGAAATACTTTCGTTGCGGCCAATAAGGGCATCTTTCAAACGATTGTCTACAAAGAAGAGCGTTAACAATCCAAGAAGAAGAAAACACAGAGGAAGAAAGTAACGAAGGAACAGAGGAACCTATTTCTTACACTGAACTAGATGAAGGGGATGAACTCTCTTGCATTGTGAAGAGGGTATTACTAGCTCCAGAAACAACTTCTCCATCCCAATGACATTGTTTTGGACAAGATGCACAATTAATACAATTAATGGAAAGGTGTGCAATGTAGTTGTGGATAGTTGTAGCAGTGAAAATATCATGGCTAGCAAGCTTGTAAATGCTCTCAAACTACAAACCAATCCTTATCCTCACCCATATTCAGTCAGCTGGATAAAGAAAGGAGGGGAAGGAAACATCATAGCGACATGTACTGTTCCTCTATCCATTGACAATAACTACAAAAACCAAATAGTGTGTGATGTGTTAGATATGGATGCTTGCCATATTCTTTTAGGACACCCATGGCAATATGACCTCAACATAACAAACAATGGTCGTGACAACAATTATAAATTCAGTTGGTTAGGTCACAAAATTGTCCTCCTTCCAGCAGCCAATATGATGTATAATCTAGTGGAAAAAAATAGCACATCCCGTACTAAGTCCCTATTTGCTTTATGCAATGAAAAAAGCTTGACACAGAGAGACACTACATTTGTTCTTGGTCTCATATTAAAAGATTGTGAACAATCCAAAGTTATTCCAGCAATAGTTCTTAATATTCTTGATGAATTTAAAGAACTTTTGATGGAACCAGAGCATCTTCCTCCTATGCGAGACATTCAACACAATATTGATTTGCTTCCAGGGGCAACGTTGCCTCATTTACCACACTATTGAATGAGCCCCAAGGAGTACAAAATCCTTCATGAACACATTCAAAAACTATTGGATAAAGGTCACATTTGACCAAGCTTGAGTCCTTGTGCTGTTCCCGCTATCCTAACCCCTAAGAAAGATGGGTCTTGGAGAATATGTGTGGATAGTTGAGCTATCAATAAAATTACAGTCAAATACCGTTTTCCAATATCCCATTTAAACGACATTCTTGATCAACTTGGGGGAGCCACAATATTCTCTAAAGTTGATTTAACCACCAAATTCGTATCTGACCAGAAGATGAATGGAAAATCGCATTTAAAATAAATGAGGGCCTCAATGTTTTAAAAGGCTAAAGGCGGTCTCAAGGCTTTTCTTCTTGAAAAGGCGAGACGTAAGCTTCAAGGCAGTATGAGGCATAAGCCTCAATTTTAATTAAAAAATTTATACAAATCCTAAATTTGTGTAATCAAGTATTGATAAATGTAATAGTTAAACAGAAACATAAAAAAATAACCCCTATCAATTGCTACTCAAATAAAATTTTAAAAGAACATGCTTGACACCACTACTATTATCACGGATAAATTTGTCTTATTCTATAAATTTTTATCTTCAATGCTTTTAAAGCCTAGGTAGTAAAAGTAATAACATATTAAATAGTCTTTTTTTAAAATAGGAAGTAATAGAATGAATGGTCATAACTCATGTTCTAACATTCCATACATTAAGGAACCGTTTTATATTTTTGTAGAATTTGAAAAACTATTATTAGTCTTCTGATAATTATACGAGGCATAAAGACTAGCCTCAGTGCATTTTCATGGAGGCGTAAGCCTCTTATGGTCCAAGGAAGATGTAAGTCTCAAGGCTAAAAGTTATAGCCTTGCCTTGAGGCGAGCCTCAAGATGTAAGCCTCAAAAGCTTTTTAAAACATTGGAGGGCCTATTTGAATGATTGGTAATGCCATTTGGATTAACCAACGCTCCAAGAACTTTCATGAGACTTGTGCATCAAGTTCTACGCTCCTATTTAGATGAATTCATTGTGGTCTATTTCAATGATATACTTATTTATAGCAAAACAGAGGATGAACAAGTGTCATATTTGTAAGCTTTTTGAAATCCTACATGCCAACTCCCTGTATATTAATCCCAAGAAATGTGCATTCTTGGAAAAAGAAATCTATTTCTTGGGCTTCCTCATCAACAAATTGGGAGTGGCAGTAGACCCAAAGAAAGTTCAAGCTATTCATGATGGGGAACCTCCCAAATCAATCAAAGCAATTCCATGTTTTATAGGTCTACCTTCCTTTTACAGAAGATTTATTAAAAATTTTAGTGTTCTTGCAGCTCCCTTAACAGATTGTTTAAAGAAAGGACACTTCAATTAGACAAAGGAACAAGAAACAAGCTTTGCAACATTGAAAGACAAGCTCTGCTCAACCCTTGTTTTAGCCCTTCCAAAATTCTCCAAACCATTTGAAGTGGCGGTTGACGCTTAAGGTATTGGCATAGAAGTTGTTTTTTCCCAAGGACACCCAATTGAATTTTTAGCAAGAAACTAAGCGACAATTGAAGAAAATGAAGCACTTATGAGCAAGAACTTTACTCTTTGATTAGATCTTTGAAGCAATGGGAACATTATCTTATTGGCCAAGAGTTTATATTATTTACTGATCACTATTCTCTCAATTTTCTGTAGAATCAGAAGAGCATTAGTGGAATGTAAGCTCAGTGGCTCTCTTTCATCCAAAAATTTGACTGTCATTAAACACAAGACTGGTACAACCAATAAAGTGGTTGATGCCCTTAGTAGGAAGGCAAATATCCTCACCTTAGTCCAAGGAGAGATCACTGCCTTTAATCACATACCTTCCTCATATGAAAATGATCCAGACTTTCAGGACATCTCGAAATTATGTAGCCAACACGTAAACTGCAATGACTACCAGCTTTTGGATGGTTTTTTATTCAAAGGAGACCGTCTATGCATTCCTAAAAGGTCCCTGCGTGACTACATATTAAAAGATGTTACAGTATTATAAGAGTTTATTAATCTTTTGTCCTTTATTGTAATTTACTATTATTAATTTAGGGCTTCCATATATGCCTATATATATTTCTCTAGTGTATAGAATAAGCGAATTATTCTTCCCACTTGGTCTCACATTAATATGATATCAGAGTATCTAGGTCTTTTACTTTGAGCAATCAGGGTTTTGTGAGTTTTGTGCACCTTTAGGATTTGAGATTTAGATACTACCTTGGAGTGTTTGTTTTTCGACGCCATCCAGCCAAAAACGAAGCCCACCCACCGACTTGAAGAACCCTAGAATTCTGTCGGAAAACACGTCGCTGCGAAAGTCATCGCCGCCCCTCCCACGCGCCGGCTTGTGAGGGCGCGTGAGTGGTCTGAATTTTTTCCGGCCACCATGGTTCACTCTTTTGTAATTTTCGACCTCTGTGTGTGGTTATTTTGGTTGATATATGCTCGGATTTAAAGCTGTTTTAGAAAAGAATTAGGACTTTTTTGTTGGGAACTCTATTCAGATCTGGTTTTCAGAGTTTATGTGGCCATTTAGTTTTGATTTCAGTGAATTATGATTAGATATTGTGTTTTTTCATTCTTCGTTGGAATATGGCCAAACAAAATCCTGTGGTGATATTTGATTTGGTTCAATCGGAGACTCAATCCACCTATGATTCATCTAGGAAATCATTCATAAATTCTATGGATGAGTTTGTTAAATTTCAGTAGTACCAAAAATTATTGAAAGCATCTCCATCATCTTTTGCGCCTAACTCTATTACCACTATTGTTGGTTCAGGTAACATGAAATATTGTCTATTTTCATTTTCTACCACATGGGTCACAGACTCTGGTGCTACTGATTATTTGACAGATAATTCTAATTTATTTTCTACCCCTTTATCATCTACATCCCTTACTAATGTCACTTTAGCGAATGGATCAAAATCTACTGTTTTTGGATCTGGCACAGTAAACCTCAACCCATCTCTTTCTTTGTCCTCTATTCTACATGTACCTCACCTTTCTTTTTAACTTGATCTCTGTTAGTAAATTCACTCGTGACCTTAATTGTTGTATCTCATTCTATCTTGGCTATTGCTTGTTTCAGGATCTTGTGACGAAGAAGATTATTGGGAAAGGACATGGATCTGAAGGACTTTATACTTTTGATCATCAAGTACCAAAAGTTGTTGCTTGCTTTGTTGTTTCTCCTTTTGAAGCTCATTGTCGTCTCGGTCATCAATCTCTCTCGGTATTAAGACAACTTTGTCCTCAATTTCATAATATGTCGTCATTAAATTGTGACTCATGTCAGTTGCCAAATTTCATCGTCTTAGTTCAAGCCCTAGAGTCGATAAACCAGCAAGTGCTCTATTTGAGTTAGTTCATTATGATATTTGAGGTCCTTGTCCAGTTGTGTTTAAAACCAAATTTCAATATTTTTCGTTACTTTTGTTGATGACTATTCTCCCTTAACTTGGGTCTATTTTATGAAGAATCGTTATGAGTTGTTTTCTCATTTCTACAATTTTTATGCTGAAATTCGAACTCAATTTGATATTTCCCTTAAAATTTTGAGAAACGATAATGCTCGTGAGTATTTTTCTGACGCCCTTGGGTCGTATTTGAATAAGCATGGAATCATTCATTAATCATCTTGTGCATATACTTCATCCCAAAATGGAGTTGCTGAAAGGAAAAATAGGCATTTTCTTGAAACTACTAGAGCACTATCCTTTCAGATGCATGTTCCAAAGCATTTTTGGGTTGATGTAATTTTCATCGCTTGTTTCTTGATTAATCGAATGCCCTCATTTGTTTTTCATGGTGAGATTCCTTATCATGTTTTATTTCTGACAAAACCTCTGTTTCCTATTGAGCCAAAAATATTTGGTTGTACTTGTTTTATTCGAGATGTTCGTCCTAATGTAACAAAATTAGACCCCAAATCTTTGACGTGCATTTTCTTAGGTTATTCTTGGGTTCAAAAAGGATATAGATGCTATTGTCCTAGCTTGAACAAGTATCTTGTTTCTCCCAATGTTACTTTCTTTGCAGACAAACCTTGACTCCATCATTGCCTACCATGAGTCAGAAGGAGGATGACGATCTCTTTATCTATACAGTTGTTTCTTCTACATCCTCTCCTGATCCACCCCCTTTGGTACTTGTCCCTACTTGTCCACCTATTATTCAAGTCTACTCTAGACGGTAACAACCTCCAGATAATTGTCCTGTCCTAGAAGGTTCTTTGACATCATATACAAGACCAAGTGATGACCTTCCGATTGCTCTTCGTAAAGATAAATGCACATGTACTTTTCCTATTTCTTCTTGTGTCTCTTATGACCATTTATCATCTTTATGTTCTTTTGTTGCATTGCTTGATTCTATCTCCATCCCTAAAACGGTTTGTGAAGCTTTTTCTCATTTTGGTTGGTGTGACGCAATGATAGAAGAGATGAATGCCTTAGATGATAATGGTAATTGGGATTTGGTAACTCGTTCTGCAAAATAGAAACTATCAGATGTAAATGCGTATTTGCGATCAAGATCAATTCTGATGGGTTAGTGGCTCGATTAAAAGTGCGCCTTGTTGCTAAAGGTTATGCTCAGACCTATAGGATATTTTGATACTTTTTCTTTCGTTGCCAAATTAACTTCTGTTAGACTATTCATCTCCATAGTTGCTTCTCAGAGTTGACCTTTGCATCAACTTGACATTGAAAATGTCTTTCTTCATGGTGATCTTCAAGAAGAAGTTTATATGGAGCAAGCTCCGGGGTTTGTTGCTTAGGGGGAGAAGGATAAAGTATGTCGTCGTCACAAATCTTTGTATGGATTGAAACAAAGTCCACGTGCATGGTTTGGAAAATTCAGTCAAACACTTGAACAGTTTGGAATGAAGAATAGTAAGTCTGATCACTCTGTTGTCCATCGGCGATTTGAGAGTGAGATTATTCTACTTGTTGAATATATTGATGATATTATCATCACTGGAAATGATGCATCTGGTATTTTATCTCTCAAAGATTTTCTTCATAGTCAGTTCATACTTAAGACTTGGGAACAGTAAAATATTTCTTGGGTATTGAAGTAATAAGAAGAAAAAAGGGTATCGTTATGGCTTAAAGGAAATATGTGCTTGATTTACTATTTGAGACGGGAAAATTGGGAGTCAAGCCATGTAGTACTCCAATGATGCCTAATTTGCAACTTACAAAAGATGGAGAATCTTTTGAAGACCTTGAGAGATATAGAAGATTAGTTGGGAAATTGAATCATCTCATAGTAACACGACCAAACATAGCTTATTCAGTAAGCATCGTGAGTCAGTACATGTTTTCACCTACAGTGGATCATTGGGCTGCTGTACGACAAATTCTATGTTATTTGAAGGATGCACCTGGACGAGGGACATAATTATATGAATATTGAGTGTTTTTTAGATGTTGACTGGGCTGGATCAAAAGAAGATAGAAGATCAACCTTTGGATATTGTGTTTTTGTTGGTGACAATTTAGTTTCATGGAAGAGTAAGAAGAAAAATGTAGTCTCGCGATCAAGTGCTGAATCAGAATACAGAATTATGGCAAAATCTGGATATGAAATAATGCGGGTGCATCAACTCTTGATTGAGTTAGACTTTGTCATAGTATATATTTATGTAAAATAGTAGTTTATTAGTCTTTTGTCCTTTATTGTAAATTACTATTATTAGTTTAGGGCTTCTATGTATGCCTATATATATCGTTATCTAGTGTATAGAATGAAGCAAGTTATTCTTCCCACTTGTTCTCACAATAACATGATATCTAGGTCTTTTCTTAGAACAATTAGGGTTTTGTGAGTTTTGAGCACCTTTAATATTTGGGATTTAGAATGCTACCTTGGAGGGTTTGTTTTTCGAAACCACCCAACCAAAAAGGAAGCCATCCTACCGATTTGAAGAACTCCAGAATTCGACTGGAAAACACCCCGTGTGTGGGCCTCACGCGCCGGTGTGTGAGGGCGTAAGTGGCCGAAATTTTTTCTGGCAACCGTGGTTCACTCTTTTTTGCAATATTTGACTTCTATGTGTGGTTGTTTTGGTTGATATATGCTTAGATTTGAAGCTGTTTCAAAAAAGAATTAGAGTTTTTGTTGGGAACTCTATTCAGATCTGGTTTTCAGAGTTTGTGCAGCCATTTAGTTTTGATTTCGTGAATTTTGATTACATATTGTGTTTCTCCATTCTTTGTTGTAATATGGCCCGACAAAAGCCCGTGGTGATATCTAATTTGGTTCAATCGGAGACTCAATCAACCTATAATTCATCTTAGCAGTCATTTGCTAATTCTATGGATGAGTTTGCTAAATTTCAATAGTACCAGAAATCATTGAAAGCATCTCCATCATCTACCGCGTCTAACTCTATTACCACTATTGTTGGTTCGAGTAACATGAATTATTGTCTATTTTCATCTCCTACCACAAGGGTTATAGTCCAGTTGTGCCTAAAACTGGATTTTGATATTTCGTTACCTTTGTTGATGATTATTCTCGCATAACTTGGGTTTATTTTATGAAGAATCGTTCTGAGTTATTTTCTCACTTCTGCAATTTTCATGCTGAAATTCGAACTCAATTTGATATTTTCCTTAAAATTTTGAGACGCGATAATGCTCGTGAGTATTTTTCTGATGCCCTTGGGTCGTACTTGTGCAAGCATGGAATCATTCACCAATCATCTTGTGTATATACTCCATCTCAAAATGGAGTTGCTGAACGAAAAAATAGGCATCTTCTTGAAACTGCTAGAGCACTATCCTTTCAGATGCATGTTCCAAAGCATTTTTTGGTTGATGCAAGTTCCACCGCTTGTTTCTTGATTAATCGAATGCCCTCATCTCTTCTTCATGGTGAGATTCCTTATCATGTTTTATTTCTTTCAAAATCTGTGTTTCCTATTGAGCCAAAAATATTTGGTTGTACTTGTTTTATTCGAGATGTTCGTCCTAATCTGACAAAATTAGACCCCAAATCTTTGAAATGCATTTTCTTAGGTTATTCTCGTGTTCAGAAAGGATATTGATGCTATTGTCCTAGCTTGAACAAGTATCTCGTTTCTCTCGATGTTACTTTCTTTAAGGACAAACCCTTTACTCCATCATTGCCTAATAGGAGTCAGAAAGAGGATGCCAAACTCTTTATCTATACAAATGTTTCTTCTACATCCTCTCCTCATCCACCCCCTTTGATACCTTTTCCTTCTTGTCCACCTATTACTCAAGTCTACTCAAGACGGCAACAACCTCTAGATAATTGTCCTGGCCTAGAAGATTCTTCGACATCATATCCAAAACCAAGTGATGACCTTCTTATTGCTCTTCGTAAAGGTAAATGCACTTGTACTTTTCCTATTTTTTCTTGTGTCTCTTATGACTATTTATCATCTCGTACATGTTCTTTTATTGCATCTCTTGATTCTATCTTCATCCCTAATACGGTCCGTGAAGCCCTGTTTCATTCTGATTGGCGTGACGCAATGATAGAAGAGATGAATGCTTTAGATGATAATGGTACTTGAGATTTAGTACCTCAACCTGCAGGAAAGAAAACTATCGGATGTAAATGGGTATTTGCAATCAAGGTCAATTCTGATGGGTCAATTGCTCGATTAAAAGTGCGTCTTGTTGCTAAAGATTATGTTCAGACCTATGAGATTGATTATTTTGATACTTTTTCTCCCATTGACAAATTAAATTCTGTCAGGCTATTCATCTCCATGGCTGCTTCTCAGAGTTGGCCTTTGCATCAACTTGACATTAAAAATGTCTTTCTTCATGGTGATCTTCAAGAAGAAGTTTATATGGAGCAACCTTCAGGGGTTGTTGCTCAGGGGGAGAATGATAAAGTACGTCGTCTTCGCAAATCTTTGTATGGATTGAAATAAAGTCCACGAGCCTGGTTTGGAAAATTCAGTCAAGCACTTGAACAATTTGGAATGAAGAAGAGCAAGTCTGATCACTCTGTCTTTCATCAACGATCTGAGAGTGAGATTATTCTACTTGTATATGTTGATGATATTGTCATCACTAGAAATGATGCATCCCGTATTGTATCTCTCAAAACTTTTCTTCATAGTCAGTTTCATACCGAACACTTAGGGACATTAAAGTATTTCTTGGGTATTGAAGTAATAAGAAGCAAGAAGGGTATTTTTATGTTTCAAAGGAAATATGTGCTTGATTTACTAAATGAGACGGGAAAGTTGGGAGCCAAACCATGTAGTACTCCAATGATGCCTAATTTGCAACTTACAAAAGAGGGAGAATCTTTTGAAGACCCTGAGAGATATAGAAGATTAGTTGGAAAATTGAATTATCTCACAGTGACACGATCAACATAGCTTATTCAGTAAGTATCGTGAGTCAGTACATGTCTTCACCTACAATGGATCACTAGGCTGCAGTACAACAAATTCTATATTATTGGAAAGTTGCGCCTGGACGAGGGATCTTATATAAAGATCATGGTCTTCTAAATATTGAATGTTTATCAGATGCTGAGTAGGCTAGATCAAAAGAAGATAGAAGATCAATCTCTGGATATTGTGTTTTTGTTGGTGGCAATGTAGTTTCATGGACGAGTAAGAAGCAAAATGTAGTCTCGCGATCAAGTGTTGAATCAGAATACAGAGCTATGACACAATCTGTATGTGAAATAATGTAGGTGCATCAACTCTTGATTGAGTTAGGTTTTAATGTTTCTGTTCCAATCAAGTTGTGATGCGACAACCAAGTTGCCCTACATATAGCATCCAACCCAGTATTTCATGAGCAGGCTAAACGTATTGAAATTGATTGTCATTTTATTCGTGAGAAAATACAACAAGGTTTGGTGTCTACTGGAGAGTAATTAGGAGATATCTTCACGAAAGCTTTAAATGGAGTTTGAGTAGATTACCTTTGTAACAAGTTGGGCATGATTAACATATATGCTCCAACTTGAGGGGGAGT
This sequence comes from Telfairia occidentalis, assembly GCA_026257165.2. Lineage (NCBI taxonomy): Eukaryota > Viridiplantae > Streptophyta > Magnoliopsida > Cucurbitales > Cucurbitaceae > Telfairia > Telfairia occidentalis. Next base: position 2,443,592 of record JAOANK020000066.1, on the reverse strand, counting down.
GTTATAG
>JAOANK020000066.1:2372633-2386182 GCA_026257165.2 Telfairia occidentalis | reverse complement strand
TATTTTTATAAATTTCTGTGATATCCGTAATCTTTCTCGAAATATCCATCGATATTCAAATATCCGTCGATATATCCGTAAATTGGAGTTACCGATATCGATATCAATATAGATATTTAAAACCTTGCTCTGCATCTGCTCGCTTTCTACAGGAGAGATCATCGGAGCCTCTATACCCACCTATACAGTCTACGTTCCACGATCATGTGCATATTGGACCCCCTCGCTACTCGCATGGGTTATGTCAATCACTCTCAATCGGACATGTTAAACTAAACACTAATGCAGCTTGTGGTACCGGTTCGGTTTTGACAGGCTTGAGTTTTATTGTTCGTGATTCTTCCAGATTGGTTAGTGGTGCTTTCTCCCTGTTTGTTCCCATTTCTTCTACCCCTCTCCAGGCAAAAATACTAGCTGTCCTCGAGGGTATGCACTACCTTAGAATGTGGGGACATTCCCATATTATCATTGAGTCTGATTGCCTCCCAGCGGTTCGTCTCCTTCTTGGCACTACAAACACACTACTAGAAGTTCGTAATTAGTTATCTAAAATTTGGTCCTTGGCTTCAGGGCTTGCCTCTGTCATTTATCTGCATGTTCGGCAGGACTCGAATAAGTTGGCCGATGCTTTAGCAAAGTACGCTCTCCACTCCGGAGTTACCTGTGTTTGGTCTCATAGCTACCCCCCATGACTTCTACGGCTTGTTGAGGGGGAGCGCGTCAATATAGCCCGTAGCATTCCATCTTTAATGAAACTTGATTTCCCCTCAAAAAAAAAAAAAAATAGTTAAGGTTAAGGTATTATATCTTCAATTAAAAGATCATAAGTAATTTGAATAATCTTGACTTCTATATGTTGTTCGACAAAAATAAATACATAAAAAAACAACACCATGATAAAAATAAGGATTGGTAGAATAATTTAAGACCTTTCCACTAAATATAAAATTCCATATGTGCTTGCAACCAAAAAAAAAATTACCAAGTGTACTTAATTTTTATGAGAAAGAACCAAACCTTTTTAGCATAAGAAAAAACTTAAACACAAAAGAAAATAGTAAGCCCATAAAATGCATTTGAAAGCCCCTATAACAAGAGGCTTTTGATTATATTTTATGCCTATTAATATAAATAGTCGGTCGGTTTCGGGTTTAGTCGGTTTGGACCATGCAAAACGCGAAACCAACTAAATCTAACCGGTTTTCTCTATACAAAAATCGAAACCACCAACCCGAACAGATTACAAACCGAACCGACATCAGTTTCGGTCGGTTTAGTCGATTTTGGCAGGTTGAGCTTGCACCCCTAGGCTACACTAAATACTTGTTTGGTATAATTTTTTTAAAAAAATATTTTTAAGTAAAACATTTATTATATAAGTATTTTTGGAATAAAATTAATTATATACTTAATTTAAAAAATCTTTAAATACATTTTATATATTTTTACATATTTTCAAACTATTTTTTATTATTAAAAATTCTAAAAAGGATTTTTAAGAAGTTAAAAGCCATTTTTGAAATTTTAACCCAACACTGTAAAAAAAATATTTTTTTCTATCAATAAATAGTTTAAAAGTCATATCAAACACACCCTAAGAACAAAAAACATGACAATCTCAATAGCTCCAAGCTTGACCCCACCATAATTCGAACCCCCAATCTCTATCATCTTTCTACATCCCAACCCCCATTCCCTCTCTTCACTTTGTGTTGAATAAATTAGGATTTGGATTTGAGAGTCGTTCATGTATAGAGAGAAGAGAGGTTCAACGTAAATTAAGGTTTGTGGCTCACTCTCTCACTAAGCATGATGAGCCTATTGTGAGAGAGCCGAGTATTTTTGTAGGCAAAATTTTACATTGAGTTGTATTTTAGGTCATTTGGTGAACTGTGTATTTGTTTTGCCTTTGCTCTTTCTTTTGTTTTGTTAACCAAAAGTAATTGTGAGTCGGAGTGTATTTAGCGAAGTGAGAGATCTCATTTGTAAAGGTGTTCAATTATATAGTGGAACCTGTATTTGCAAAAACTAGACATAGTTTCATTCTCGTTGAGGTGAACTACTCTAAATCTTCCTACCTTTAATCTCTTTGTGTTTATTCTTTCTTATTATTTGTGTATTCGTTCTTTACACTAAACTATGGAAGATAAATAGTTTAGCTAGGTTACTAAAGTTTAGGCCTAAGGAATTTTCCACGTCCCTTACTTTTCGACCAATATATGTATTACATTTATTTCGTTTATTCGTTAAATGCATTTTTTTAATTAAAAAAAGATAAAGGTTGAGGATTCGATAAGGCATGCGAGATCCCAAAAATTTTGCTATCTTTATATGGTTGAATAGAACACACACAAAGGAGAGTGAAAGGCACTATGCCTCCAAGATCAAACATCCCACCAAGAAAAATCAATATGGTCCTTGATAACGATATGTCAGTCGAATATATGATTCAAAAGCCAAGAAAAAGATAACAAGATGGATGAGGGTGATGATGCTTATATCAAATTAGAGGAGAAGTAAATATAGGACACGTTTGAGTTATATGGAAATTTACCATCGGAACAATTGAGTTGGTCAAAAATTTTGAAAATTTTCAAGACCTCTGCCCTTGCCACCGTCCCTTTTTAATTCTTTCCCAGAAATCCTAATCGCACTCCCATTTCATCTTCCTTGTTGGTCTTTAAGTTCAGAGAAAACAATCCCTGACGTTCCTTTATTATAAGCCAAACTTGAATTGTCATTGTTTCTGCTTGTCGTCGCCTTTGTATTGTTACAACACATCCCCTCCAAAAAAAGCCAGTCATCTTCATTGAATCCACAAAGCTCAACACTTGCCGACATTGAACTGTGTTGTAATTGAGATGCAAACTCCAGGCCTCTCACCACATCGTTCATGGATGGCCGTTTGTTTCCCTCGTCTTGGATGCAACTTAGTGTGATTTGAATGAACTTTTTAAAGCAATCCAATGTTATTTCATTTGGGATACTGGGGTCAATGATTTGAGTCACTGTCTTCTCATGAATGCATTGCTGGACCCATTTGGCCAATAAGATACGCATTTTATCAGTCGTCTGAATCAATGGGGGACGAGCGCACAGTACTTCGCAAAGAACGACCCCAAACGAATAAACATCAGACTTTTCAGATAGCTTCTGCAGGCGACAGTACTCCGGGTCCATGTAACCGAAGCTACCTTTTACGACCGTGGTGACATGAGGTTTGGACATGCTTGTTGGGCCAATTTTTGATAATCCGAAATCGGAAACCTTGGCGACCCATTTGTGATCGAGTAAGATATTAGTGGTTTTGACATCGCGATGGATGATGGTGTTGTTGGCGCCAGTGTGGAGGTATTGCAGCCCTTTGGCTACTCCGATGCAGATTTGGAGGCGTTGGTCCCACGAGAGACGTAATTGTTGTTGTTTATCAATGTTCATGTTGTCGTAGAGATGACTTCGGAGAGTTCCACGAGACATGTAATCATAAACTAAAATCATTTCATTGTGGTCGTTACAGTACCCGATTAGGGAGACGAGATGGAGATGACGGAGTTGCGAGAGCATTTGGATCTCTGCTTTGAACTCCTTTGCTCCCTGTTTGGAACCTGGTTTCAACCGTTTGATTGCAACTTGAGTGGTTCCATTGTCAATGTACCCTTTATACACGTTGCCGAAACCTCCAACCCCGATGATGAAAACATCGTCAAAATTGTTGGTGGCGACTTTGATCTGTGCCAGTGAAAAGTAACGGCACAATTCAGTGGGGAGTTTCGAGTTGCGAGTCTTACTTGACTTGTTCGTTCTCGACCGCAATTGCGAAGTTCCATCGCTGGAGCTTTGGTTCGTAAATTTTCTACATCGCAAGAATAATACAAAACAAGCCAGAGCTAACATGGCGACCACGATGACGGGTACTAAAATCACCACCATTTTACTATTTGAATTCTTCGAATGCGATTGAAGAAATTGGCCGGCAAGGTTGCCGTTGGTATCATTTAATTTGAAGATTTCAATTCCATTCAAGATCACGTTAGTGTATCTAGTCAAGAAATCATTTGGGTTTGCTTGAAGCTTAAGAGAGAGATTCACTTTGTTTTTGTCGTCGCTACTAGGCATAAGCACAACGTAATCTCTGAGATATGGAATCCCTTTCCCGCCAGCCCAACGAAACACATCGGCAGACTGCTCGGCAATCATGTCTTCGACGTAAATCAGGAACACTCTATCATCCACATCGGTGATTCCAGACTGAAATTCGCAGAAATGAAGGCGAAGCATGTAATAGAACCCAGGATCCACAGGGTACTTCCAAGTGAGATTGTAGCTCTTGTTCAGCGTATGGTTGGGTCCCATCGTTCTAGCAGTCTGATACACATCTTCGGGTGCAGTGTATTGAGGTGTTTCAGTGTAGTTGAGAATGATAGATAAGTTAGCAGGACGAGCATCGTATATGTCCGGATCCATCAAAAACCGTTCCTCTGACCAAGTCCGAAACATTCCAGTGTCTCCGGTGGGGGAGATGGCTTTTCCACCAATATTCATTCGGTACACCATCTCCAGAGCCGTGTAGTTTTCAATTGGGAAGAACTTGATATTCTGGCCGATGTGCTTCAATACCCGATTGCCTTGGTCGTTGGGGTCGGGTGGTGTGTAATAAAGATTGGTGGGCATGGATACAATCTCAATCCCACTAACAAAAGCATAATTGGAGTCTTGATTTTGATTCGTGGGGGTGGGAGTGAATGTAAGATTGAGGTTTTGACCGTTTCCCTCCACATACACACAGAATTCCTTAAAAACTGTGTCGGAATCAGAAGCATGGGTGGTGAGAGAAGCATCGAAATCACAAAGGAGAGTGTAGAGACCGGTTGTGACGGAGAAGACCGCTTTGGAGCGGTCGAAGTTGGGATAAGGAGCAGAGTAGAAGTAAAGGCGAAGGAACTTCTGGCCAGGACTGAGAGTAAAAAAGTAGGTGAATTCAGAGCGCGACAATCGGGCCGTCATATAAGGGATGGTGGGGGTTGAATAGAATGAGGATTGTCTCTGAGCTCGCAAACTGATGGACGCGTCGTTCTGATGTTGATGGGAAGGGAAGAATTTGGAGTTGATGTCTCCGACCCAGGTGCGGGTTCCGCCAATATCAGTTGAATTGTCAGAGGAACCACAATCAAGGGCTATATTATCGATGGGTTGGTAGGCTGCCGGCGAGTCACCGGCAACAGGAATGGACAGAAACTGGAGGAAGAAGAAAGCAAATAGGATGATTGCAGTTGCAGAAGCATGTTTGGTCTTACAGTCCGCCATTCGAACAGATGCATGCATGATCTTCATGAAAGAATTAATATTTATGAGATAGGAAAGAAGCTAAAGTTATAAAAAGAATTATTAGAAAGAAAAGTCGGTGCAACAGTTGGAGTTGGGCCTGGGGGTGGGAGAGGGAGAGAAAGTGCACACGTCATTATTTATGAAAATCTACTTTAACAAAGGTACTTTAATAAAATTAGAATTATTCCTTCCACTTTAAATTTAGTGTCTGATCACTAAAATTTAAAAGTTGAATGTTTTTAGTCTTTAAAGTTTCAAATATAGTTCTAAATGATCCTCGATGTTAGTTGACTAATATAAAAGTGATGTGACCATTAATTATCAATTAGACTATAATTACGTGACAAATAAGCAAAAACATCGACTTTTATGTTGTAGTCATTCTATTTTCCAAATTGCACATCATAGGATGAAGAAAGATGGTTGTTTCTTTACCCTTGCCATAAGCTAAGGTTCCCTTTGGATTGGGTCATCTGTCTCACACAAGTCATCAGTTTGTATAGATTCCATTTCCATCTCTTATTATTGCAACAATTGACTTCTTTTCCAGTAATTGAAAAAAAAAAATCACTCATCTAGCTTGAAATTAGCTTATTACAATTAATTAATATATAAAAAGTACTGTGTATATACAAAATATAGCAAATCCGAGGCTAGTTTAGTGGATAAACACTTATCACCATCTCAAATGTATATGTTAAATTTTGTTCGACATTTCAAAATTCTCATAGAAATTTTTGTATAATTTAATTTAATTGATATCAATTTTGTGTTTGATTTATATACTTAATTTTAATTTCGTCTCAAACATTTTAAACTTTTTATTGATATAGAAAAATGGAGCAGTTGCAAATATAGCACGTCCATAGTGCAAATAGAAAGCATTTGCAAATATAGCAAAATATTTGTCCATTTCACAAGAAAAGTCCAATATTAAAATAACAAGGCTGTGATATATACTATTTACTATTAAAGTCTAACAATGATAGATGCATATCACCGATAGACTTAGAATCACAATAAATATATAGTCTATCACATATAGAGTAAGTTTTTGTCACCAATAGACTTATTTTACAACTAAGACGTAGTTTGTCTATGATTGATATATAAGTCTATCAATGATTTGGCACATTTCACATATAGAATTTTATCATAGATAGAATGCATCATATTATTGATTCTGATTGTCACTTCACCGATAAACTTAAATTATGACTAAAATGTAGTCTCTGATAGATATATATTAGTGATATTCTATATTTTTTTATTAGAACTCAGTTATCATGTAAGTCTATAAATGATAGACATTTTTCACCAATAGATTTTTGTAATAGATAGAATACATTATTGATATGCTTCTATCACTACTATCGTCTTTCATAACAAATAGAATACATCATTCATATGCTTATGTCACCAATAGATTTAAATCATTACTAACATGTATTCTATGTCGGATAGGTCTATATCAGTGATGAACTACATATTAGTTGTGATTTAAATCTATTGGTGGTAGACACATTTCACATATAGACTTTTATCACTAATTGAATGTATCATTGGTACCATGCTATCACCGATAGACTTAAATCATAACAAAGAAATAGTATATATCGAATAGACGTATATCAATTATATATGATAGAAGGCTAATGGAGGACAAAATGAGAATAACGGAAATCATAATAATCAAATTAAAAAAATATATCATTATATTTGTAAGATCTTATTTCATGTGTTATGTATACAAATATGACAATTAAAATAGCTACTCACTATAATTTCCTTTCAAAAAATTGCTTATAAATGATTTTTTCTTTTGGTATCAAATTGTGAAATTTGAGAGAAAAATGACAACTTTCAAAACAATCAAAGATTAATAGCACCTCAAAAGTGCTATCTTTCCTAGCTTAAATTGTGTTAGTTTAAGAGGTTTTATGTTGTTAAATGGTTTTTATCTGCAGAATATCGAGTTTTGGAAATTTTTTGGAACGTTTTAGGTGATATGCAGTAAAAATGGCGCAATGTGTACCTTATTCGAGCAACCGGGGTTGGAGGCGATGAAAAGACCAAAATGCCCTTATGCAAGAGGTTTACATTGCAAGAAAGAAGTTAATCATCGAGACGCTATCATTAAGCATCTCAACGCTCTCATGTGGATGGATGCAAGAAGTTTTGTTCGAACCTATGGAGGGATGCCTATGGCGCTTGTATTGTCGGGATGCTATCGTCCACTCCCATAAATAATTCTTTTCATTTTTAGGTCAAAGGAGAGGAGGATCGTAACGATTTTCTAAGTCACTCTCTAGTTTTCTAGTTTTCCTTAGTTTATGAGTTTAATTTTCTTGATGTAATTGATTAAAACGATGATGGGGCTTGGCTACATCATCCTGACCAGAGGTTAAGGTTCGTTTATGATTAAATTGACGCCTTAATTATGATTGCATGTCTAACTGCTAAAAGTTATCTCGATTGTTGAGAAGCAAGAATGGTATCATGAATGTGTTTGTTGGTTGTTCCAAGAAACCATATTTGCATGATCAATATAGGATTAGAGAGTAATAGGTCAATTGAATTAGCCAAACCGAGCTCAGTTCGACTGGTTAAAGACATATATTTCATGACCTCGAATCTCCTATTCTCACATGCTGTTGAACTAAAAAAAAAAAAAAAAAAAGACTATCTAGTTTGATTAATCGTCTCGGTGTTCCTTTGAACGTAATGCGAATGTTAGATTTATATAGAACGCTATCGTATCCACTAAGTCGAGCATTTAGTTTAATTGTGACTGATCTTAGTTAATAGCTTGACGCACTTGATTAGACTATTCAAACAAATAAGCTGTGTTGTTGCATGTTAGATAACTTAGCTTGAGTTCCTATAATCCAATTGCAATCGAGTGAACCCATGCCTCTGTTTTTGGATTATTTCATCTTGCGCATTTAATTCCATGTTTTTAGTGTCAGTCCTTTTTATTTCACTTTTCATAACAAACCTCTGTTCTACATTATCCTTTTGCTTGGAGAGATTAAATTTGGTTCCATGTGGATTCGACCCGTAATTTTATTTTACTGCAAATCAAATAGTCTTTGATCCGTAATTTTATTTTGGTTGGGCTTCCACAGGCTCCATGAAAGACATATTTGGAACTATCTCATATATATAAGTATATAACTTAATCTATATATTTTGAAGAAAATTTTAATTTATATTATATTGTATTATACAAAGCTGAATCTTACATCTATTTCCAAAAACAAAAAAGCTGAATCTTACATCTGAAATAAATTACTAGATGAGAGAATGACTTAGTCCCGTAATCTTAACCGAATAAAAATATTGCCAAATCTTGAAAAAAAATACTGCAAATTAGTCCTTCTTCTTCATCATCTTCCCGTGGGGTCCTTAATCTCAGAGAAAACAGTCCCCGACAGCCCTTTATTATACGCAGAACTCGAATCGTCACTATTGCTTGTCGTCACGTCACTACTAGTCTCCGACCCACGTCTCCGATCACCGGTGCTACTGAACATCGCCTCATCCATCAACCACCGCTCATCGTCGTCGCCGCCTCCGCCGCCGTCGACGTCATCATCACCTCCCTTCTTCTTCGACGCTTCCTGCAATTGCGATGCAAACTCCAACCCCCACACCACGTCGTTCATCGACGGCCGTTTGATTCCCTCGTCTTGGACGCAACTCACCGCGATCTCGATGAATTTTCTCAAGCATTCCGGCGCGATCTCGTTCCTGATGTTCGGGTCGATGATCTGAGCCACCGCGTTGTCGCGGTGGCACCGCCGAACCCACTCGGCGAGGTACACCTGCTTCTTGTCGGCGGTGCGCATCAATGGCGGACGAGCGCAGAGTACTTCACAGAGAACAACCCCAAATGAATACACGTCGGATTTTTCCGTTAATTGCTGCCGCCGGTAGTACTCTGGATCTAAGTATCCGAAGCTTCCTTTGACAACGGTGCTGATGTGGGCATTGGACATATTCGTCGGCCCCATTTTCGACAATCCAAAATCGGAAACCTTCGCGACCCATTTCTCGTCGAGTAAAATATTGGTGGTTTTGACATCGCGGTGGATGATGGTGTGATTGGCTCCGGTATGGAGGTAGTGAAGCCCTCTCGCGGAGCCGATGCAGATCTGGAGGCGTTGTTTCCAGGTGAGGGGCTGTTCGTTATCGTCGCCGCCGTACAGGTGGTTCCGGAGAGTTCCGTGAGACATGTAATCGTAGACCAAAATCATTTCGTTGCCGTCGTTGCAGTACCCAATAAGGGAAACGAGATGGAGATGACGAAGCTGCGAGAGCATCTCGATCTCTGTTTTGAACTCGTGGGCTCCCTGTTTTGACCCTGGTTTCAATCGTTTGATTGCCACTTGAGTGGCTCCCTCGTCGATGTACCCTTTGTAGACGTTGCCGAATCCGCCGACGCCGATGATGAAAACGTCGTCGAAATCTTTGGTGGCGGCTCTGATTTCTGGCAGTGAAAAGTAACGGCATAGATCGGAAGGGAGATTGGAGCTGCGGGTTTTACTTGATTTGTTCGTCGATGTCGAATATGGAGCCCACCAGGAAGTTCCATCGCTGGAGGTTTGGTCTGTGAATGTTCTTCGTCTTCGGAAAACAAAGAAACCCAAAACTAACATAGCCATCAAAACTCCGACGATGGGTATTACAATTGCCACCATTTTAGTACTGTTTGATTTCTTCGATTGCGAGATCGACGGTGGAGAAGATTGGGTGGGGGTGTTGGGAGGTGGATCTGGATTTTGGCCGGCAAGGTTCCCATTCGTATCATTTAATTTGAAGATTTCAATTCCATTCAAGATTACGTTGGTGAATCTAGTCTTGGAATCATCCGGGTTTGCTTGGAGCTTAACAGAGAGATTCACTTTCTTTTCGCCGCCGCTACCCGGCATAACCACGACGTAATCTCTGCGACATGGAATCCCTTTTCCCCTGGCCCAGCGAAACACATCGGCAGACGGTTCGGCTATCATGTCTCCGATGTAAATCAGGAACACTCTGTCATTGGCGTCGGTGATTTCAGACTGAAACTCGCAGAAATGAAGGCGAAGCATGTAATAGAACCCAGGATCTACAGGGTACTCCCAAGTGAGATTGTAGCTCTTGTTAAGCGTCGTGTTAGGTCCCATCGTTCTGGCTGTCGTATACACATCTCGAGGGGCGGTGTATGAAGGTGTTTCAGGGGTGTAGTTGAGAATGATAGATAAGTTAGCAGGACGAGCGTCGTATATGTCCGGATCCATCAAAAACCTTTCCTCTGACCAAGTCCGGAACATTCCAGTGTCTTTAGTGGGGGAGACGGCTGATCCACCAATATTCATTCGGTACACCATTTCCAGAGCCGTGTAGTTTTCAATTGGGAAGTATTGATTATTCTGGCCGATGAACTTCAATCCCCGATTGCCTTGGTCGTTGGGGTCGGGTGGTGTGTAATAAAGATTAGTGGGCATGGATACAATCTCAATCCCACTGATAAACGCATAATTCGAGTCCTGATTGGGAGTGGGAGTGAATGTAAGGTTGAGTTTCTGATTGTTTCCTTCCACATACACACAGAATTCCTTGAAAATTGTGTCGGAATTAGCAGCGGCGGCGTTGACGGAAGCATTGAAGTCACGAAGGAGAGTGTGGACACCGGCGGTGACGGAGAAGACGGCTTTGGAGCGGTCGAAGTTGGGATAAGATGCAGAATAGAAGTAAAGGCGGAGGAACTTCTGGCCGGGACTGACCGGAAAAAAATAGGTGAATTCAGAGCGTGACAGTCGGGCCGTCACGTAAGGGATGGTGGGGGTTGAAGAGGATTGTCTCTCCGCCTGCGAAGTGAGGGACGCGCCGTTCTGATGTTGATCGGAAGGGAAGAATTTGGAGTTGATGTCTCCGACCCAGGTGCGGGTTCCGCCAATCTCAGTTGAATTGTCGGCGGAACCACAATCAAGGGCTATATCGTCGATGGGTTGGTAGGCTGCCGGCGAGTCACCGACAACAGGGACGGACAGAAATTGGAGGAAGAAGAAAGCAAATAGGATGATTGCCGTTGCAGAAGCATATTTGGTCTTACAGTCCGCCATTAGAACAGATGCAGATTCTTCATGGAAGAATTAAGTATAGAAAAGAATTCTTAGAAAGAAAAATCCCGGTGGGAGAACTAGAAATCATAAATGTGAGTAAAGAAAAGTCACTGTCGTACAGCGTTGGCTTTTAATGCGTAAGAGAGAGAGAGAATATGTGGAAGAGTCTACGGCTGAAAAGTCTTCGTCTCTTTCCCTCTGTCTTCTTCGACCAAAGAATTCCTTATGCAGACAAATTGCTAATGTTTTTTTTCCTCTGTGCCGAAAGAATAGCTTTTGATTGACCAAAAATGTCGCTCTCTCTTCTCTAATTTCTTTCATTTTTATAATCATAGGTGTTACAATTGATCTACAAATTTTTAATTATAAAAATTGCAATAACTTATGTAATTGAAAAATAAAAATTGAACCCTTTTGTTCACTTGGCAAAAATCTTCAAAAGAAAAATCATTTCCCTCACTTAATTGGAATTGGAGTAGAGAAATTCAAACCTACTACTCAATAGTGATGTCGTAGTGCCCAAATTGTATCATGATAAGACACATATTAACTTCATTAAGAAGTTCGAGTATGACAAACAATATTTTATAATTTATATATATTATTGATATTCTCTTCGATCTAGAACATTCGACTCATGATGCATGAATATGTTATGTTTGGTTTTTATTTTAGGCAAGAGACCCATGATTCATAGATAGTCTATCATCTATTTTAGGCAATATATATAGGTTAAAATATCATATATTGGTCCATTGAAAGTAGGACAATTGTCGTTAAAATTAGAATTAGACATTATCATTAGTACAATTAATACATATACAATTTTCATATCTATATTTTAGAGTAAGACTATGGACTGAATTTCTTTAGCAAAAATCAACCATAAATTAATCGTGCGAACTAATTTTAAAGTTTATTGCTAAATTTAAATCTTCAAAAGTAACTAAAATTGACTTAGGGACCAAAACTGTATTTTAAATATTATATATATATATCAAGATACATACATACATATATATTCGTCTAAAAGGATAAATACTTGATTAAAAATCAACTACTACAAATTCTTAAGCAAATACAATGTGCCATTACAGAAGCTTCATGCTATACTTAGGGGTGGATTAGTGTCCCTAGATTTAGAATTATTTTATTATATATATATGCATCCAAATTAATAAGTACTTCAATTTCAGTGGTAGAAATAGCTTGGAAAGATAGTTACACTCCTGTGGACTTGGGTTCAAATCTTATTACGTGCCCATTATATATATTTTAATTATATTTCATGTATAGTGCCCCTCTGCCTAATAGCATAACCAATTAGAAAGTTTTAAGAGTTGAATTGAAAAGTCTTAGTCATGTTCCATTATTTCTTAGACCGGAGAGTTCTTTACTCCAAATAACGTGTCACAAAAGTGTTCATAGAAAAGTAATTTTATTTAAAAAGTTTTTTTTCCCAAATAAAATAAGAAATAAGACAATATTTATAGCCCAAGGATATGCTCAAATGGTTTTGACGGATTATATGGACAAAATCCATTCCTTGATGTTTCTTCTTCTTCTTTTTTTTTTTTTTTTTTTGATGAACATCCTTGATGTTTCTTGTACTCTTGATTTTAATTTATTTCATATGGATGTGAGGAATATGCCTTTCTAAAATGGAATTGAAGGAAAAAAAGCATATGTTGAACAGCCATCAACCAAAAAGCTAGTTTTCAAAATCATAAATGTTAGGATTATATATAACTTTTTTTATAAAGTGAAAAATAAAAATCAAAGTTGTGATCATAAGTCTAAATAAATAAACTACTAAATGGCCATTATCTTCTACATCACTTGAAATAAAATAATATCCATGGAAACTTTAAAGACAAATCCAAAAAATCTTTTCAAACTCCCATTTTTCCTTTAAGTCCCCCCACCAAGTGCTTATCTATATTAAATTCAGATAAAATGACTTTATGGCAATTCGAACACAAATCATTCTGTTCTAATACCATATTAAATTACCAATGCACTCAAAAGCTTAAATTGATAGGTTACGATAAATGTATGGTGTGTTTGGTATGACTTTTAAACTGTTTATTGATAGAAAAAAAATATTTTTTTTT
>JAOANK020000066.1:2347652-2364565 GCA_026257165.2 Telfairia occidentalis | reverse complement strand
TTTTCTTTAATTTTTTTCGTCTAAAATTTCTCTCCATTTAATTTTTTTTTCTCTATCTATAATTATTTTTTGAATTACTCTATCTAAAATTCTCTTCTTAATTTTGCTTTCTAAATCGTTTTTTAATCTCTCTAAAATTAAAGAAACCTTAAATAATAATTTTTTAAAAAAAAGACAATCTCAACTCTCAAATATAAAGTTTGTTATCAAAATTTGATTGCTTATCCACATTCATTTTCCTCCTTTAAACCAATACCTATAGTTAACCTTTTTGGCACTTGAATGAGAAGAGTATTTTTATGTTTTTTTTTTCTCGAAAATATTACATCATAAACACACATAGTGAAAGGTAGAAATGATGCTTTAACCATAAGGCATGAAGGAGGAAAATTATACATTAGGTAATTTTGTTTAGTATCCATTGTTTTAAAAATGAGAGTAAGTAACATTTTTAGTATATATGGGATAGAGGATTCGGATCGATGATCTTTTGGTCAGAAAAATATCCCTTTAACAGACATATATAAAATCAAGAGAATTAACGAGAAAAAGAAAAAGGATTACAATAATTGGGAATTGGGGCATATATAATAAATTATTGTTGATAGGTGAAGAAAAAAAAATGGAAGTTGAAAGTGTGGGGATAATTTAAGGGAGATGGTAGGGGTGGTAATTTAACAGTCGCGTTTAAATTCGCCACAAGTTTCCCCTATGGGGATTGTGCGTTTGGAGAGGTCACAGAGGGGCGATCCGGGTCGATCACATATCTGTGTTTCTTCAGTGCCTGCATCCGGTGTGGGTAATGGATCAATCATGTCGCCAACGTCTGCGGGGGCGGCGGCGGCGGCGGCGGTATTATCATCAGAAGCAATTACAGGCGAAGCTGCAGCAGCCTGGTAATGTGTGGCGCTCACCATCATCAAAATCAGGACCCCCATTGTTATTGTCATTGTCATTGTCATTGTCATTGCCATTGCTGCCATTCGGAAATCGGATATATTGAAACTGTAGAAGAATGTTGCGTCCGTATGTACACAAATTGTGAGGATAATGGAGGCCCTTTTATATACTTGTCCAATAACAGGATTCTTTTAATAGACTTCATGTTTGGTTGTTAAGGATCATCCTCCCCACATTTTTTTTTTCTTTTTTTATTGCTTCATTATCGGCCTGGAAGTATAAGCTCAATATTTTCTATTTTATTGTATTTTGGGTAAATTTTAGTTAATTTTTTCAATAAAATTATCAATTGTATAAATTTTCTTTTATCTTTTTAGTTTTAACAAATAATTCAAATGGGTCGTCTCAACCTATAAAATGGTGATCTATATCCAATTTAATGGATTAGTCTGCCAAACTGGGCTGGGTCGAGTCAATCAAAACTATGACTTTGGGCTCCAGCTTGGGCTAACATTTGGGCCTTAAGCCCTTTGAAGAGGCTGAGGATAACTTAAAAAGTATAGGTAAATAAAACCGTCGTCTAACTAAGAGGGCTCCATTTTTCTATGCTATATATTTTCAATATTAGTTTTTTTTTATATAAATTATATTTATAAATGTATTTGTAGAATATAAAAAAATGTATATATATTATCAAAATAAATTTAAAATAAAAATATTTTTAAATAAATCGTTGAGCTTAAACTTCGAATAAATAATTCATATATAAAAATAAGCATTTTATTTGTATAAGTAATTCTCTACTCTAAATAATCTATATACTGTAGCATTTCAATGTATGAATAATTTATGTAATTATAAACAGTAGTACTTCAAATGTATAAATAATCTGTATATACTATAAAAAACAATAGTATTTTATTTGCATAAATATTATATTTACCTAAAAATAAATTATATAACTTGCTAACAATCTATCTAGATATATTATATCAGTTCCTATATTTTCCATGAATAAATAATATAATATATTTTATAAAAAATAATATTTTAAATGTACAAATAATTTATCTAAATCTATGTGATCTATAAGTTAATCACAGAACTTGTGAATAAGGTATTTGAAAGAGAGCAAAGCATAAATAAATAAATTAACACATATATATATATAATGAGGATTCAACATCTGCACGCACGAAAGAATAAAAGATAAGAAGAAGAAAAAGTTAGAAGAGGAAAGGGAAAATAAAGAAAGAAAGACAGACAGACAAAAATTGAACTAAAAAAAACAGAAAAAATAAATAGAATATTGCAAATCTAACAACCACTTTTATGTTTTACAAATATATCAAAAACTTAAGGCCCAACCCAAACTAAATAGAAGAAAAGTCTAGAATACACTTAAAAAGTTCATTTTTTTTTCTAAAGCGTGCAATTTTATATTAAGTATATCAGTGATATACTATTGATATACTACTGATATATATGATACTAAGTATATCGTCAATATACTATTTCCTTGATATATATAATTATAAGTATATTAGCAATATATCAATAATATTAGTGTTATACTACAAATATATCTGATATAGAGTATATTGTTGATATAGTATTGTTTTATTGATATATGTAATAAGAAGTATATCAACAATATACTTAGTATTAAGTATATCATTGATTTACTATTTAATTGTAGATCAACTTTATTCTATTTAGTTTTCAATAATCCTTATTATGCCTACAGATAATAATTTTCTTTAAGCTAATTTCTAAATTTTTGTTAGAGAATCAATAGAGAAAATAAATAAGAAACTAGTTTTTGTTAACTTTCTTGATATATGTAAAAAAGAAGGTTAATAATTTTTGGTAACTTTCTTGATATATAAGATTTACAACAATTTTATGTTACGAACTTGTATTAGACATATCTCTGATTTAGTATATCACTAATATACTTCATTTCAAGTATTTTTTTGATTTAGTATATTATTGTTATACTTCATATAGGTATATCAATAATACGTATGTTATTGATATACTTCATATTATCAGGTATATCACTGATCCTATATCGTTGACATACTTCATATTAGATATATCACTGATATATTTGATCTGAAAATAAGGAGGGCGAAATTGGAATAACCCAAAAATGAAAATCTAGTTTCAAAAAAATTTGCTATATTCACAAAATTTAAAAGTAGTTGCCATATTTACAAATATAGCAAAAATTTTTGTTACATATTACAAATACCCTTTATGTTTTTTGGTTATTTCAAGTTCGCCCTCCTCATTTTCAAATCAGCAATATACCTAATATGAAGTATATCCATAATATATATATATATATTGTTAATATACATATATGAAGTATAACAGTTGTATACTAAATTAATATAAAGATATACTTAATATAAAGTATATCAATGGTATACTAAGATTTTTTACTCATTTTACTCCTTTAATTTCTTCATTCAAATAAGCTAAGTCAACGTTTTCATATTCTTATCCTCTTTCTTTTTATTCAAAAATTTATTTTTCATTCATCACTTTCTTTTTGCTTATTTAGTTTCTAGTTTATTTTCTTCTTCGATTTTTTAACATAAATTTACTGTAGCTTATAGAAAAACCATTAACTATAACACAATAGGGATTACTGAAAACTAAATAGAAAACAGCTGATTAAAGATCAACTATTGAACTTTAAATCAGTGATATATCTAATACTAAGTATATCATTCATATACATCTTATTATATATATAACAAGAAAATAGTGTATCAACAATATCAAGTATATTTGCAGTATATCACTAGTATTACTAATATAATACTAAATATAAAATTGAAGTACTTCTTATTATATATATCAATGATATACTATGTATCATATAGATATCAATGGTATAATAATGATATATTAATGACATTACTGATATACCTAATATAAAATTGCATACTTTAAAAAAACCGCCCTTTTAAGAGTATTCTAGACTTTTTTGCATTTTAGTTTGGTCTTGGCCTTAATTTTTTTACTATATTTGCAAAACATAAAAGTGGTGATTAGATTCGTAATATTCTATTTATTTTTTGGCCAAATTTGCAAGTGCCTAAAAAAATAATTATAAAAATGATTGAAATAATACAATGGTTTATATTTGTAAATATTAGATTCTAACAAATAGTTTTGTAAAATATTTTTCTTTCCCATCATATTTTGGTAAATCTTTCAATAATTTAGGTTTAGTTTCAGTTTGGTTTCTATGATTTTAAAATTTTCAATTGAGTTCTTATGATTTAGTCAAACCTCACAATTCCTCGTCAATCTAAGTATAGTTTAATTGATTAAGACATATATTATCAATCAAAATGTCTGAGGTTCAAATCCTCACTTTCACATGTCGTTAGACTAAAAAAAAATCACAAATCATCATTGTTATTAAAAGTTGTTATTCTATTAAATACTTGACATATTTCTATTTACATATCATTGAAGCCTTGCATTTTTTTAGTTGGTTAACCATGTCGGATTTCATTAGAGTTTAGAGATAAGTAAAAAATAAATAAACATGAGTGAGTTTCCATATCATTTTAAGAAATGATGTGCGAGATTTAACCAAATTATAGAAGCATATCGAAACAATTAAATCTATGAAGGCTGGATTGAAACTAAATCCTTTTTTTAGTACAAAGACAAAAGGAATTAGATTAACTTAGAATGGGTGCATCAGTATGAATAGTTCATGAAACCTACAATGGGTAGTCTTTCATCCAAAGTCTCGAGAACTGGTATCGCCTAGCATGAGTTGCTAAGACATTTGCTACTTCATTCTGCCTGCGCCTAACAAGAGAAATGTCTTCTATAACTCTGTTTCTAAGATTCTTTTTGATCTCATAAAAAAATAGTTGTGTTTCATTTTTAAAACTATTATTGCCCTAAATAAGGTTTCATATCACTTGAGAATCAATTTTTACCTAAAGAGGTCGAATTCCTACTTCCTGTGCTAACTTGATTCCTTCGTTGAGAGTCATGGCTTTAGCATGCTCAACTGGACCACGAAAATGTGTTGTTTGTTCAGCTGGCAGTAAAACTTCCCCGTTTGCATCACGAATAATGGTCCCAAATCCTACTTTCCCCTCCAGCAGAGCGACATCCAAATTTAGCTTGTAATACCGCCACTTCGGTGGCCGCCAACCTTCCCTCATTGGTGTTGTGTGATGTCGACTAGTAGATTCCTTCTTATTGGTGCGAGGGTCAACTTTCCACTCCTCTGCATATGTTAGTGCGCGTTGGATGGGATCTTCAGTAGTAATTTGTTCCAGGTTAAAAATCAACTGGTTCCCTTTTGTCCACAAGGCCCATAATGCAATGGTGAAAATCGTAAGCTCATCCTTACCAAGCTCCTTGATCGCCCTACAAAATAGAGAGTTCAAATTATCAAACGAAACAAACAATAAACAAAAAACAGAACTCTAGTGAATCCAACATGTGCGAACTTTCTTGCATAACTATAGAGCATGAAGTTCAGTTTCTACTTCCCTTTTACAATTTGGGTATTCGCATTGGGCTATTACTTTCTTATTATAGAGATTGAGTCTAGTTGGGAAGGTGCAAAGACACTCTCTCCACATGAATATTTTAATTCTTTCAAAGATATTTTCACAGATGTTTCCACCATACCGTTGATCCGATTCCTCTAGTTGATGTACTAAGACAAGCATTTCATAGGTTAGATTGAAACTAAATCTAACCTATAAAATATGAAATTAAAAACTTCAAAAGTAGACGCATCTAATTGATAATTTGTTAGTTTAGACTTTTTATGTCCATGTTTGGTATTTTGACAAGGGAGGCCAAAGCCAGGAGAGGCATAAATTCAGGTTCTTCTAGAAAGGTCCTAAACATTCCGAAAGCCAGCTGTATCCTTGCCACATCCAACTGTTCACCATGCAGCCCCTCCCTTAGCAAAACCCTAAACTTTCCATTTTTTCTTTTCATATACTCAAACCACAAAAATAATATAATATAATAAAATAAAATAAAATAAAATTTTAGTACTCCCCAAATACATATTTCTTTCCTCACTTGGTACAATCAATAAATAATATATTATTATATTTCATAAATTTTTTACCATTATTAAAAGATGTTGATATGTCAAACAATAAATAACATTTCATATTAGGGAAGTACTAAAATTTTTTATTTTTTATTTCTCTACATTTTGTTGACCAAGTTTATTTTTAGCCTTTTGTAAAATTCATCACTTATTCAAGTTTAAATTTGAAATTTGATTATCACTTATTTATATATAATATCATATTTATATCTATCTATCTATATATAATTGAATCCTTATATTTTGACTTATTTATCAATAAAATAGACAGTTATTAACAATTGTAATCATAGCTTGAAACTTGTAATAGAATATATATATATATATAAATATACTTTTTTTTTCTTTTCAACAAAAAAATTATACATATTTTTTAAAAATTCATGCTTATTGGTATTGATGAGTGAGTTCGTGTAATGACTTCCATTGCATTTGAAAAACAGAGTGGGGATAGCTGATTTCACGCCGATAAAATTTTGTTAATACAAAAATATTATTTAGATACAAGAAAACCATGAAGGCAAAAATAAAAAGTTTTGAAATGTATTTTGTCTATTTACATTTTGTTGAATTTGTTAGCTTGTTTACCCTTATTTTATTTAATTAATGTATTTTTTTTATCACATCCTATAATTTTTATTTTTATTTCTATTTTTTATAATATAACATTATATAACGTTGATGTAAAGACAAAAATTTGAGTTTTCCACATCTGAAAAATGTTACAAATATTTCTTCTTAAACTAAGTTGAAGCATTTTGTATCAAATCATTACTAATTAGTTTAACCAACCTATCATATCACTATTTAAACAACCATATTAATGATAAAACTTCTTAGAATTGAAAAAGAAGTTTTAAAATGTTCGTGAAACAAGGGTTAAAATTTTTCTAATATGAATTTTCAACTCCAAGAGAAAAAAACAAATCCTTTAATTGCTAAGTTATATCAAGTTGAAATTGACTAAAAATATATAATAATAAGAAGAAGAAGAAATCAACTTATAAATTAATATAAAATTGGATAAAAACTTGAGCCAAAGAATACTTTTTGGTCTGCTTCGTGGGATGAGGGGGGCGTGAAACTGACAGTTTGGTATATTTGTCAATTGAACAAAATTCTCAGTGGGCTCTCGAAAAGGTTCATCTCCACTCCCCAAAACGACTTGCCAAGTGAGCAAACAGTAGTCGTCGTCATCCTCCTTCCCATTTTTCCTTTCCGCGTTTCCCTTTTTTCCTCTCTCTGATTCTCACAGCTACGTAACCTTCAAACCCACGAACCCATAGCCAGTTTTTCGAAGGAAATCGACGATTATGGCTGTTCCCATTTGCAGATTACCCTCTATCTTTGCCCTTCTCGCCATTTTTCTTGCCTTTTCCAGCTTTCTTGCTCCAACAGGTTTGCTTCTTCATCTAATTGTTTTTGGGTTTCTTTTTTCTCATTCTAATCCTCCTTTTGTCTCAATGGGTGTCAGTCTGTTTGTTTGTTTTTATAATCGTCTCTGTTCAGATGAATTGCTCTCTCATTTTTCTTGTTTTTGTGACTGATTGGTTCTAGAATCTGCTCCTCCTTCGTTGAATTTGATGAATGGTGAAATGATAGTTTTGGTCTTTAATTACTTTGAGTTTCAGGTTTTTTTTTCTCTCATTTTCTTTGATATTTTATCTTATTGGGTCTTGGTCAGTGGGGTGGACTTCAGTTTTGGTTCTTTTTTCTTGAACTTTCAAATGGGTGGTTGAGAATTTTTGGGTTTGATGCATTATGATCTCTGCATGCACAAGGCGCTGGATCAATGATTCTGATTTTGAGAGTTTGAGGAGAAATCCCCTGTTTCTTCTTTATTCTGAAAGTAAAATTTTCTTCTGTTATGCTGGTTTAATTTCTGAGAAGAATTTGAGAGAAAGCAAAGTTAAAAAGGAGTGCCTAAAGAATGGATAAGAAATGATGTTTACCTAACACTGTTAGAGGTTATATTCTTGACGCTATTAATTCTGTATATGGACTATGTTGCTTTTGCTTGCTGGCTTCTTCTTTTTAATCATTATTATTTGACTAATAACTTTCTTGTACTGTTTGATCTTCAAAGGATCATGCTGATTTATGTTTTCCTTATTTGATTTTCAGAAGCATATGATCCTCTTGACCCAAATGGAAACATTACTGTCAAATGGGATGTCATAAACTGGAATCCTGATGGCTATACTGTAAGTATTAGCATCACTGTGTTCATTTTATGAGATCAATCACTGTGTTCATTTTGTGAGAATCAATCACTGTGTTCATTTTGTAAAGTATGAGGCACTAATCTGGAGGCCACCTACCCAAGATTTAGGCAGTTGTTCCATAAGATTAGTGCACAGAATTCTTATCTCCCCCCCAAAAAAAAAAAAAGATTGTGGAAAAATTGGTCTGGATACTCACGGATATAAATAAATAATAAAAATAAAAAATAACAAGCAGTAGCCCTTTGGGGCAAAGATATTGTGTAGAGAAACGAGGGTTTTTGGAGAGCATTTCTGAATTTCTGTGTGAAACCAAAAAAAGGACTGTGGTGTCGTTGGGGCATGCAGCTTAGAAAGGGCGTCTCACTTTCATGTGTTCTTCCGTAACACAGGTGTCGATAATGGGAAATTTAGTTGCCTTTTTCCCTCTTGTCCTCGTTTATACATATTAAACTCATATTTATGAATGCATAGGCTGTTGTTACTTTGTATAATTTCCAACAATATCGGCATATTCAAGCACCGGGATGGTCTCTGCAATGGAAATGGGCAAAGAAAGAGGTCATATGGAGCATGATGGGAGGCCAAGCAACGGAGCAAGGTGATTGTTCTAAATACAAAGGGACCATTCCCCATTGCTGCAAGCGGGATCCTACCATTGTCGATCTACTTCCTGGAACTCCTTATAACCAGCAGATTGCGAATTGCTGTAAAGGTGGAGTTCTCAACTCCTGGGTGCAAGATCCCGCTAGTGCGGTGAGTTCATTTCAGCTGAGTGTTGGTGCAGCAGGAACCTCAAATAAAACTGTCCGACTGCCGAAGAACTTCACCTTAAATGCACCTGGGCCTGGTTATACTTGTGGACCTGCAAAAATTGTTAGACCTACTAAATTCATGTCCTCTGACAAACGGAGAGTTACACAGGCCTTGAGTAAGTAAAGATTAGAGAGATTTACTTGTACTACGTTCCTGTTTCCATGTTTATGTGTAGCTTCAAGTTGCTTTGCAATTTATTCAATACCTTTTTTTTTCAAGAAATCCTTGTACTAGTTCACTGATATTTTGCTTGAAATCCTTCTTATTTGCAGTGACATGGAATGTTACATGCACATATTCACAATTTCTGGCTCAAAAGACTCCGACTTGCTGTGTCTCGCTCTCATCGTTTTACAACGACACAATTGTTTCTTGCCCAAAATGCTCCTGTGGCTGCCAAACAAAAATGAATGAACCTGGAAGTTGTGTGGAGTAAGCTCACTGCCTCATATAAAGTAACAAACTAACATAACTTGGACTAACGCCAACATGCTTATTTGCAGCGCAAATTCTCCATATTTAGCCTCTGTTGTTACCGGTTCTAGTTCTAGCAAGAACAATTTGGCACCTCTGGTTCAGTGTACGAGTCATATGTGCCCGATTCGAGTTCACTGGCATGTGAAGATTAACTATAAGGAGTACTGGCGTGTGAAGATCACAATTACAAACTTCAATTACAGGATGAACTACACAAATTGGAACTTAGTTGCCCAACATCCCAACTTTGACAATCTAACACAGATTTTCAGCTTCAACTACAAGTCAATCAATCCATACGGAACGATAAGTAAGATACATTCTCTTTTCTCTCTTATGACTGGGAACGATACTTATCGTTTCCGTTGTTCCTATACTTTGAAATTTATATAGATGTATAATAAAATATGTGAATTTCCAACAGACGACACTGCAATCCTGTGGGGAGTCAAGTTCTACAATGATCTGCTCATGCAAGCAGGCCCTCTTGGGAATGTGCAGACAGAGCTACTTTTTCAGAAGGATCAATCGAGTTTCACATTTGATAAAGGTTGGGCTTTCCCTCGCAGGATCTATTTCAATGGCGACAATTGTGTCATGCCGCCTCCAGATGCCTATCCCTGGTTACCGAACAGCGGTTCTAAGCAAGGTGTCTCAATGTTTACTACGCTGTTGTTGATTTCCCTGACTCTCTTGTCCTTTCACCATTCATTTGCATAATGTTCTCCCTGGTATACTTGAGTCATTCTGAAGTTTTGAAGCGGATCAGTCAAATAATTCAAAATTTGAAGAATCTCATGGATGTGGATGATGACTTTTAACTACAATTGTTGTTTCAGGTGAACTTTCTGGTGATTGAATTCACTGTGTAAATGTTGTATTATATTACAGAATGTATCAACTTTTTTATATTTCCATGTCCTCGTTGAGATACTGTAGACCGTGGGAACTTGGAACACATTTTTACATAGCCATTGTTTGTCAGTACATTTGCTTTTTGCATATTTTTTTATTCCAACTCTTATCTTCCCCAATGGAAGATCATATCAAAGGTAGTGAAGTGAATGGTAAAGTAGATTACAGGAAAGATCAGATTCTGAAGTGCAGTATATCCTTGGAAGAGTTTTCTGTAAATTTCATTCATATGGCATTCTCCATTTTGTTTTTCTCTCAAAGAATGTTTGAGTTCTTGTATACCTGTGTTTTTGTTCCTATGATGTCGAAAATATAGGGTTGGCCCCTAAAAAATTACAGTACATTCTCTCTTCATATGTAATTTTGAATTCTAGAAGGGATCTCAGCAAATAGCTAGCAGCAGGAAAAGAAATAGCAAAGCAATTGAAGTTGAGAAGGCAACAGGCTTTTGGCGGGCGGTGTTCGGCAAGAAAGGGTAAGCGTCGGGTGGTGGAAGCATGCATTCGTCGCCATTGAAGTAAACTTTCCGAGGAAATGCCCATCCCTGCTTGAAGGTGAAGGTGTTCTGGTCTTTCTGCATCAATACCTCTGACTGTACGTTCCCGAATGGCCCCGCTTCCATCAGAAGGTCATTGTAAAACTTCATCCCGTAAAACATTCCAGTGTCATCTGTGTATATCAGGAACAAGAACTGTGTTTTAGCGTTCCTCTGGAGGTGCATATGTAGAGGAAAGAGCCATGAGAAGGAAACAGTTCCATAGTTTGATGCTTTTTACTTACTGATTGATTCATAGGGAACAAGGGGTTTGTAATCGAAGCTGAAAACTTGGGTTACGTTGTTAAGATTTGGGTGCTGGATAACAAGAGACCAAAGCGAGTAGTTCATCCGGTAGTTGAAGTTTGTGATGGCGACCTTCACCCGCCAATAGTCCTTGTAATTTTGCTTCACATGCCAGTGAACTCGAACTGGGCACATATGATGTGTGCACTGCAGCAACGGAGCGTTGTCTTTCCTCGGTGTATTGATTCCAACCAGCTTAAGAATCTTAGAATCACTCCTACAGTCGTTGCAAAACCGTAACACGACTCAGATCTCATATGTAATAGCGACATTAGTTAAAACGAACAAGATTGACATGGGTAAGCCTCACTTGATGCAGCTGTGCTTGTTTTGGCAACTACAGGCGCACGACGGACATGATGTGATTGTGTCGTTGTAGAAAGACGAGAAAGAAACACAGCAATTAGGGTTTTTTCTGGCCAGAAACTGAGAGTAAGTGCAAGTCACATTCCAAGTCACTGCACAAAAAAGAAGAAAGATGACAATTACAGCCTTCAATGGATGAAATGGAGATGGAGGACGGTAATAGACATGGATCTTACTCAGAGCCTGAGTTTTGCGGCGGCGGTCGGGAGTGAGGAAGGTGGTGGAAGGCACGACCTTTGCAGGGCCACAAGTGTATCCGGGGCCGGGACCGAGCAAAGTGAAGTTCTTGGGGAGTTTCACAGTCTTGTTAGAAGTACCTGCTTGGCCAACACTGAGCTGAAAGGCTGAAACAGCAGCTTGAGGGTCTTGTCCCCAAGCAGCCATAACCCCACCTTTGCAGCAGTTTGTAAACTGTTGGTTGTAAGGAACTCCAGGCATCAAATCCACAACAGTGGGGTTTTTCTTACAACAGTGAGGAATGTTTCCTTTGAACTTGGAGCAGTCGCCTTGCTCCGTCGTCTGCGCCCCAACCATCGACCATAACACTTCCTTTTTTGCCCACGTCCACCCCATCGTCCACCCGGGACTCATTATATGCCGGTACATTTGGAAGTTGTTCAATGTCACCACCGCCTGCAGAATCATCAGACATTGAAGTGACCCAAAATTGTTAAATCATCATCATCATCACTAGATCAAACTCAGACCAAAAGAGAAAAATTCTTACCACATAGCCATCGGGCGTCCAAGACATGACGTCCCACTTGATCGTAATGTTCCCATTCGGATCCAATGGATCGTACGCAGCTGCAACAAAACAACAAGAAGATTGATCTCCCAAACACACGAGAAGTTCAAAATGACAGCAACCTCACAGTTACGAAAAAAGGCTCACCTGCATGACAAAAGATGGCAAAAAGGGAAACAGCTGAGATGAACAACCTCATGTTCAGCTCAGCCGGATCCAACGTCGATCGGAACGAGTTCTGTCGTGCAGTGCAGTTGAGGAAGAAGAGGAGGAAAATGGTGTTGTTGTAGAGATGGCATACCAAAAGGTGGTTGTTGTTGAAAGCTTTATATAAGATTTATGATTGTTTTTTGTTGTTGTTGTTGTTATTTGTTTGTTTGTTTGTTTGTTTTTCTGTTCTGTTTAGTTCCCATAACGTGAAGCAAGGGCTAGGTGAGAAAAATGGCGGGAGATCTGAAGAGTGATCAGAAGTTAACATCTCAACGGTAGAGAGGTCGAAGTTGAAGATGAAATTGACATGCTAATGAATGGGGATGGCTTATTAAGCATGGAAGTTACTCAAATGCCCTTGTTGTTTCTGCTATATGCTGTTGCCGTGTGGTCTCATCTTTAAAGAAATTGCACCTACCGACCATGCTTGACTTCCATCTCAAACTTATTATCTAAAGTATATATCAAAAGAATAATCACAAATAACTTTTTTTTTTAAAAAAAAAGTAATTGGAAAATATGTAGTTTATTAAAAATTACAACCTCGTTTGATATCAATTTGGTTTTTAAAAATTAAGCTTATAAACACTACTTTCACCCACAAGTTTCTATGTTTTGTTATCTACTTTTTCCTACTTAAAAAAATAATTTTCAAAAATTTGTTTTTGTTTTACGAATGTGAAAGCCATCATTTGAAATTTGAGAAGAAACAAGCATAAATTTTAGAAACGGAATACAAAAAACGAAATCATTATCAAACGGGGCTCACAGTATTTACTAATTAATTTATTTTCATTTTGATTCAAATAGCAACTAAAAACATAAATCAACCCATCTGTAGGTTAATTAGTAATTACTATAATACACACAGTTAATCATAATCCAGTATTATTAATTAATGATTAATAAGTTTAAAAACCATGCTATATTTATAATTATTTGCTTAAAATATATTATATTTGTAATTACTTTTACCCAAAAAAAAAAAAAACACATATTTCTTATTATTTTAGAGAAGTAGGCTACTCATTCAAAATTTCCTAAATAATAGTGATTAAAATAGTGAAAGAAAAAAGAAAATATAATGAAATGATTAATTAAATTACATTGAGGCTATTTTTGTCATGAGGAATTGAGATCTACCATAGAAGCCAAACCAAGCCAACTTTCTTGAATCTTCTAACAAATTTGGATGAGTTGGAAAGAAGCAAAAATTTTATTTAAAAAAAATATATATGTGAAAGGCAGTACACATCTACCAAACTTTGTGCATTTGGCAGACTTCTCATCAATTGCTTCAATACTAATATTTCTCTCCCTTTGCAATCCTTTATTTTCTTTTTTCAAGCCTCCCTTAGTCTTTTCATGTAAATCATGACACAATTCTAATAAAATACTATAATTTGTGCATAACAATTCAAGTTTTGATAGGTTTAAAGTAGAGCCACACCCAAAAATTTTCCTTGAAATTTGTAGGTCTAAAAGGTTCGTCCATCTTATTCTAAGATTTTAATGGAAAATCTTCTAGATTGGGGTATCAATCTAACTTCAAGGTTCAATAATTTACTCTAGTTTTGTAATGTAATACGTCACTCAACCAAAACATGTCTAGAAAAATATAAACTTTTTCCATTATATGATAAAATATGAGGTGAGATAAAGTATTTCTACTTTGAGCTACCAACTTCGATAGAGAGTTCCTATTTCAAGTTTTAATTTTCAAACTTAGATATGTTTTTGGACATTTTTTAAAAAATGTTTTGCTATTATAGATTTTTGTGAAGTTTTATTTTTATATATTTGGATGAATGATTACTTTTCTATAAAAGCTAGGCTATCTTGTGAGTTTATGAGTTTATAAGACTTGGAAAATCTTGATCTATCCCTTAGCCCTACAAAGCTAAATACCTATTATTTAATATGAGAGTATTGCAATTTCCATTATTGAAGGAAGAAGAGACAAAAAAAAAAAAAAAAGTATTATATCTTGAGCTTAATTCAGATGATTAAATATTAGATTAGTATCTCCTTAAGTAATTTGAACCACTTCTCTTATTTATAATGTAATTTATTATATTATTAAAAAAATTGCAACGGTTTAAAAAATAGAGTTTGTCTTTAATCTTTCTAAATTTTAAATTTTACTCTTAATGCATTGAAATTATTCAATTAAGTCATCTTGTAAAAAGAAAAAAAAAATGTTAAAATTTGTTTACAAAGAGTTAGTGTAACATTAAGTTATTATTTATCTAACATCTATGAACTCGTAAATTTGTTGTTTAATTCGTCCATTAATTAAATATCTTTATTTCAAGTGGAATGTCCAAAAGGTACATACTATGTCTAAACATGTTAATAAAAAAAATCACTTAACAAGTTTTCTATATTAAATTTTATCAATTTTTTATGGAACGACTTAATTGAGAATTTTTAATATACACTAGCGTTAAATTTGAGAGCTTTACAAAATTAAGGAAAAATTAAAAATCACTTGAAATATTAGAGACCTTCGGTATATTTTTTGCACTTTTTATTTAGGACTTTATTTCTAGTCAATCCGAACATAGCTCAGTAGATAAAACACCAACTACCATCGCATAGCTCAGTTGATGGTTTAATCTCTCAACCCGTAAATGTTGAGCTTGAAAAAAAAAACTCGATTCTCTAGAAGCTAAGATTTTATAAATGCAATTTCTAGAACACATTCAAATGTGTTGAACTTCAATTTGGGAATGAAATTAAGGCAGCTGAATCTAATTAAGAAGGATAATATAAAGTTGTTACATGAGGCATTCATGATATGACATCTAGCAAAAGATGAGATCTCGTGATATAATTAATACCAAAATGTCATGATTATGGTACAATTTGAAAAAGTGGTTCTTCATTCTCTGTACTTTTGATGAGAAGGGATAGCCAGGGCTGCAAATTGGACAATTTTGGCTTTTGGGTCAAGCAGAATATATCCGATGGAACTAACCAAAAGTACACAGTTTGATTGATATAATAATGGCTTCTAGTTCTAGCAAATGATCATAATCAGTGACCATCGAGATTGTTCTAACCTTTGCTCCTCTTAATGATTATAATATTACGTAACTTGGGTGTATATAATATTGTAGAGCTTGTTAACGATAATGGAGCCAAAAAGAAGCTCAAATTGCTCCAATAGCCAATAGATGCCAGAGGACAGGGTCGTAGCGCTACCGCAAAGTGTTAGAATTAAAAAATAATCATCAAATAAAAGCGATTTCTATATAAAGAGTTCATAGACTTTAGTTTTATTCATCTCAGTTAGAAACACTTTAAGTTTAGTGTACTAGCTCTAGTTAAAATTTTTTCTTGTATTCTCTTGCTTGAGAGTAGAAAGAAGGGTGAGTAGTAGAAATCTTTGAGAGAGTGCTTTTGTAATTAGGGTCGGGGAGAGAATTTATATGTGATTGTAACAATTTTTGCATAGTAGACATTCTTTCTGGTAGGTCGTGGTTGTTTTCCATGTAAATTCTTGTGTTCAGTGTTTCTTTTAACTTTCTCAGTTATTTTTTTGCTTATTCCTGCGGTAGAAGTGGGAGGTTTTCCCCAACAAGTAGTATCAGAGCGTCTAGGTTTATAGTTTCTTGAATTTTTTAGTATACTCTGTGGTTGCAGCGTTGCCTAAACTTCCACATCAGAAAAAAGTTCTTGAAATGGGTAGGGTAGTGTGAATAGTGTGGGTTGTTCACTATTTGCATATTTGCTAGGAGTTGAAGTAGATATGTCAAACCTTATGAGTACAGTGAAGTCTGATGTAAAGAGATTTGATGGAGGGATCAACTTTGGCTTGTGGCAAGTGCAAGTCAAGGATGTGTTGATACAATCTGGGTTACACAAGGCTTTGAAGGGAAGACCAAGCGATGGTACTTCTGAAAAGTTAAGCGATGATGGTGGTCTAGTGGAGTCCAACAGTGTTTCCAGCAGAAGTTCTAAGAAGTCCAACATGAATGATAAAGATTGGGAGGAAATGGATTTTGAAGGCTGCAAGTGCAATACGACTAAGTTTGGCCAAGAATGTTCTTCCAAATGTGCATGAAATTTCAACAGCCAATGAGCTTTGGGAGGAGCTAAAAACGTTATATCAGGCAAAGGGCATCTCAAATCGGTTGTACCTGAAGGAGCAGTTTCACACGTTGTGAATGAAGGAAGGTATGAAAATTTCAGATCATCTGAATGTTCTCAATGACATCATTTATGAGTTGGAGGCGATCGAAGTGAAGATAGATGAGGAGGATAAGGCACTCAGACTCATCTTGTCACTTC
>JAOANK020000066.1:2308776-2324269 GCA_026257165.2 Telfairia occidentalis | reverse complement strand
TATGAGGTAAACAAGGATGTCCCTATTATCTTTGGGCGCCCTTTCTTGGCCATAGGTAGAGCATTGATCGATGTGCAGTAGCTAGAACTCACTATGAAAGTTCATGATCAACAGGTCAGTTTTAGTGTCTTTAATGTCATGAGATGCCCTTCTAATTTGGAAAAATGTTCAGCAATTAATCTATAAAAATAAATTATTTTATTAGTTATTTTACATTTAAAAAAGAGATTTCTCAATCTATCTTTAAATGTAGTTTGTAGATTAAAAATGAACTCTTACATTTTTTGTATCTTTATTTCCGTGCATCTTATTTCATACAACTAATCTTATCTTTTCAAATTTTAAAATAACCTTTTTTCCCCTTCTTTACAGCTTTATATTTTAATTTAAAAGTTTTTAATGATTCATGTATTTCTAAATATCTAAAACATAAATAATTAGTTATGGGGGTTTTTCTTCATTACAAAAGAAAAAAAAAAAAAAGGGAAAATTAAACTGGTAGCTCTTTGAAAAAAATTTCCAAATATATAATTTTCTAAAAGCAATTGCAAATATATCTCTTTTTTTAGTTCAACAAGATGTAGGTGGAAATTTGAACCTACAACTTTTGGTCAGAAAAATATATCTCGATTTGAAAATTGCAAATATATATAAAAAAAATGTAAAAGTTTAACAATCTTTTAAAAAAAAAAAAAAAAGATTAATCATTAGTTCATTTAAATAATAATATATCAATGCGTTTATTTTCTCTTCTTTTTTAGTTCAACAAATGTAAGGGTGGAAGTCGAAATTTCAACATTTGTTTTTTTTTTTAGTTCAACATTTGTAGGGATGTGAGATCGAATCATCGACTTCTGCAATGACACTACATGCCTTTATCCACTGAGCTATACTCGGATTGGCGTCGAAATTTCAACTTTAGGGTAGGTAATAAGTAACTTATCCAGTCAATTAAGATCAAATTAATGTTAACTAACATGCTTTTATTTTATGTGATAGTAGATTGTTGATTCACATTCATATTAATTAATTATACTAAAAAATCATTGATTGACTTATAGGTTAGTAACAACTAATTTATGTACATTTTGATTGTGCTATATTTATAATTTTTTTAGTTACCATTTTTATAATATTTTAACTAAATCAGGCTAGATTTGCAACTGAACCCAATAATTCTGCCGCATCGTTTGAGCGGCCCATTTCACTGATCGAAGGCCCAGTTTATCGGTGACACCCAGTAAAGTGAAAAAGCCCAAAAATGGAAGCCCATAGAAAAAAAACATCTGAAAAAATAATACTGGCCCATGCAGGTTTCGAACCTGCGACCTTCGCGTTATTAGCACGACGCTCTAACCAACTGAGCTAATAGGCCTTTGTTGTTAAAGAATCGAAGTTTTTTTTATATAAAAAAAAGGAAAAGATTATTGTATTAATGGATACGAATCCTGAGTAAGAGATTCCAATGGAGAACGTAACAGCGAGCGAACTGGCCGGCTTTGCGGTGGGGGCTCTGCTCGTCTGTGCCACCATTTCTGCTCCTAGAATCGATGCTTTCATTTCTTCTTCTCAGCGCAGGTATTGTTTTATTCTCCCAAATTTCACTTTCTCTCTTCAAAATTTCAACTCTTAAACCCTGATTCTCATGTACTCACATTCTGGGTTCTTCTCGAATCCCAAAATTTCAGTTGGGTACGGTGCGATAATCAGATGGAGAGTAGAAATTCAACACAACCCATGAGTTTTTCCCTTTTTTTTTTTGCAGAATGAACCCATGGATTTACTTTACTTCCTTCGGATTAAGAAATAAGTCCCGTTTGTGTTTTGTTCATAGAATCTGTTTGTTGGCCACTGATTGAGAGTGTGTAGCATTTGTGGATGAGAAAGCCAAATTGGTTTCTGCTCTGTAATCTGCATGTTGGAACTTGAACAGGCACTTATGATACATGTTTTTTGGTTGTATTTTATAAACTGAAATTTTCAACAACATTTCAATGGGAATATTTGATTCCCCAAGAAAAAGAGAGCAATAACATAGATGTTGTTCATATCTGATAATTGCATATTGAATGGATAGATTGTGCATCCTTTAGATGTTATAGGAAACTGGCCTTATTTCAATGTTCATTAGAGTGTCTCCTCCATTGATTGAACCTCAGCCTTCTATGTGACTGATTAAACCCTTCCTTTTGAAGAAATTATTTGAGGGGACTAGAACAATGTGAGTGGCTATTCTAAACCGTTGGATGTATGAGATATTTAAAAATTGAATGGCTATTAGGCGGCAAACGGGTTTTGAACTTATATCAAACGGTTATTAGGGGTAGCTACATTGAACCAATTTTCCTTCTATGTTCTTGTTGAAGGATAAACTTCCTAAATCATCTCTAGGTAGAACATATAAAATGTTCCCTTTGATACTTTGATGGGTTTTATTCCTCGTATTATGCTCATGGTCCACCCCTCTAATTTTCAAGGAAGCTTCGTCCACTCTAAATTTAGCTTCATTAGATACAAAGAGTTTTGAACTTTTAAGTTTTCTAGCTGAGGGCTTTTTGGTATAGGACTTATTTACTATTCTGGATATGGTTTTTAGAATCAATGTGATCATATTGTCTATTTGGACAGTTCCTTGGGCATGTGTAGAAGATGTGGTGACCTGAGGATGGTAGCATGTTCAAAGTGTAAAGGAGTTGGATCAACCAGGCCAGTTGGACTGTTTGGTGTTAACATTCTTGTTGACTTTTATGAATCATTTGGCAAAGACGAGCCGAATGCGCCTTCGATCCCGTGCACGAGATGCAACGCCAAGGGTCGCTTCAGCTGTCCTGATTGCTGTTCTTGAATGTGAACTTAGATTTGGTCATGTACAAAATGAAACTTTCCATTTCATTCTTCTTATATCAAAATTTCACTTATCATTTTCTCTTCTTTGCTTTCTCTTTTTCCCCTTCCTTTTTTACCACTTTCATTTGAAGATTTTGAAGCATCTGCACAAAGCTGAAAATCCACAAATGTAGATGTGTGATGAAGATTATTTCAACTTCCATACAGATTTTTAAACTTTTTCCCAATAGGGCTATGTGTCAAAGAGCTGTCTTTTCTAAAGATAGCAGAAAAGAGAGAAGCCAAGCCAAAGAATTTTGGTAGCAAGGTTCTTCCATTTGAGAATACTTTAAAAAGGTTAGCATGATATAAGAATATGATATGAGGTACAATATTATTTGGGAAATTTTCCCTTTTTTGTTTTTGTTTTTTACTTTTAATGCTATTGTATTCAATCTGAAGTATGAATAAGTATTGAAATTAATATATTCTCAAAATTAAAATAGAAAATTATCCATAAATTAGGTAATAAATTACATAAATTTCAATCAACAAATTAATTAAAACTACATCACAAAAATGCCCAAAACAAACAAGCACTTAAAAAAAATGAATCAAACCTAACTAAAAAGGAAGGATCAATATTCACAAAAGTAACCTCGTCCAACATTTAATTAATTGGTCAATTATACTTATAGGTTCAATTGAATGGAAGTTAAAAGTTTATGGTAAGAAGTAACTCACTAAATTAAGTATAGAGGTAAAAAAATGATATTTTTTTTCTCATTTCATACAAGAATCTTGTATTAACATCTAAAGCCAAAAAATGAGAAAAATTATTGAAGCTAAATTGAAAAGATCAAATGTATGTAAGATCATAAGTCAAAATTTATGGATGTAATAATGATGATTCAATTAGGAACTCTAATAAATGGAATCCAGGTCAAGAAGCCATATTCATTGAGTAGTTAGTGGGGGAGGGGATGTAATTAATTTCCTAAGATGGAGAAGATGAAAAAAAAAGTGGGGATGATTGGGACCAAACAAAATGGGAAAAACAAAAGAAAAGTGAACCAATAAATATGAAAGTGATTTCATTGCTGTTATGGCAAGCAATGGATGAAAGAAATTGATTGCTTTGCTCAAAAAAAAAAAAAAATTGATTAATTATGCTGCTTTTTTATGAAAATTAAAAAAAAAAGTTATAGTTTTGAAATTTTTCCCTTTACAATTCAATTAGTGAAGTTCAAGATAGGAATATTGGGAACAAAGTTGGGTATTTAAGATCACTTGAGATCTCAAAAGGTGATTATATTATATGCTCATTGAATGGATATCCAACAATAACATGGACTATGAAGTTGTGATTGGGTTTAATGTTTCCCCCACTTATAATAATAGTATGTTTAATACCACTTTATTTGTCAAATCGAGTATAATTCAACTCGTTAAGACATATCTCGTCGATCGAAAGGTCGTGGGTACGAATCCCACATTTCTCCACACACATATATATATGTTGGTCTTTAAAAAATTTAATGAAAAATATCAACTTTTATTATTAGGTGGGTTTATTTTTACTTTAAACTTTAAATTTCATCAAATTAGATTTTAGAATTGTATTTTTACCATAGACTTGAATTAAGTGTTGTAATTGTTACTTTTTGTTAGGCTTTTGTTTGAAGAATTTATTAAAAAAAATATTTTTCTCATGTGCATTCAATGAATTACGTAACAGAAGTATAGTATGAACTAAATTGATGGGTTTCAGATACTATATATATATATACTATAATTGAATTTTTGTTGAAAATTTGTGAATTTCTTTTTTTTCTAGATTTAAGGTGTGGTTGATATGACTTTTAAACTATTTATTGATAGAAAAAGTATTTTTTTTCCCCTAAAAATAACAATATTTGGTTAAAATTTTAAATGATGTTTTTAACTAATTAAAAATGTTTTTTTAGAATTTTTAATAATAAAAAATGATTTGAAAATATGTAAAAACATATAAATTACATTTAAAGCTTTTTTAAATTAAGTATTTAATTAACTTTTTCAAAAAACGTTTATCTAATAAATGTTTCACTTAAAAACTTTTTTAAAAAAAGTTATATCAAACATGCACTTATTCAAAATACTATCAATCTTATAGATTAATTTGCTTGGTCATAATTTTGTGAAAAGTAATATGCTCTAGAGATTTTATTAAAATTAACTGGGGAATGCATGCGGTTGGAGTTGAACAAAAATTACAATACTTATTCAAGTTTAAGATTCAATTTAATAAAATTACAAGTTTACAATAAAAGTTAATTAAATTTTAGAGATAAAATTGAAATAATCTCTATATTTAAAAAAAAAAATGGTTTGGTTATTGCTGTTAATTATTTTTTATTGCATTATATTTATATTTTTTAAAAAAAAAAAAAGAGAGAAAAATAAACATTTTTTCTCATTTTTTAAGGACTTTGTAGAAATTCAATTAAGTCTCACAAATATTTCAATTGCGGGACTTATGTGAACACCTCCCCGAAAGAGTTAATGGAAGTAGAAAATTGTTAATCATTCTTCCAATCCCCATCCCCAATAAAAGTGGGAATGGAGAAGAAAAAAAAGTTCATTCTTACGTACAGTATCAAGATAAATATAAAAAATGAAATTAATGAGAATCTGATCTTAAAATTCTTTCAATAAGGTCAAGTCTATTTATTTATTTATTTATTTATTTTTAATAGACTATACATGGTTATTAGGATTTAATCAAAAGTTGAATCGTTGATAAAAACCTGAATGATGTTGAGAGGGTAAGATTTTCTATGTTGATCATAATTGACACCCTCGTGGAAGTTTTAACTTCATTACTCGAAGATAGGTTTACGTACGTTAAGGTGGTCCTCCCTCTTATCTCCTATCTCCTTTTAAACTTATCTCCTTTTAATCTTATGCAAAGAGACTGTACGACTTTATTCACCGAGTATATGTTTTACAATGTAAAATCAAAATGAATGTCTGAAAAATAGTTCATTCAACTATTGATGACACGTATTGATAATCTCTTTTCTTATTGGTGAATCCAACAAATAATAGTGTCTACTTGAAAATAAGATTAGATTGTACTTGTAGTAAGTAGGGTTGAATACCCAAAAATTGGTTCAATTCTTTTTTTTTATTTTTATTAATGCAATAAAAACAAATAAAGAGATAAGATATAAATCGATATGTGTATATAAGGATTTAAAGAAATAATTTCAATAATGATTTATTTAATTTCTAAATTAGTTATGGTTGTTTTCCAACTCTAACAATCCATCCCTCCTTAATAATTATTTATATTGTCAACAAATAAACAATCCTAGAGGAGGAGGGGGATGGCGGCGAAAGTTTGCCGGAGGAGGACTGAATTTTGGTCATCTAATCTAAAGTTGTGATGTCAACCTATTAACAACTGCGACGCCAATTAATGGTCAAATGAACTCATTGATCATTTAGAACCATTTTCTAAATTTCAAGAAATAAAAGTATCTCATTTTAAATTCTAGAGACTAATTAAATTGACATCAATCTAAAACTTTAGGAACCAAAAATGTATTTTACCTAAAAATTAAAAACTGCATATTCGTAAAGTTGAATAAGTGCGAGGTTGGGACAAAAAGCTTTGCAAGAAGAATATGTTCTTAATAGGAAAATTAAGAGTGTTTGTGGAAAGCATGAGTCAAAAGCTAGGAGAAAAAAAAATTGATTAATGGGTGAAGGAAGATGGTTTTCATCCTAAGAGGTAAGAAATTTAACGAGCAATTATTCATGGTACACTAGGTTAGATTTTGTCTTCGGTTGATTTTATAGACTAACAGCCACCCCCTCAGATTCTCTAGTGAGTCTTAACGTACTAGTGCTAAACTCACTCTAATAAGCCTTACCATCCAACTTACCTATCAAGATATGGTTCATTATGATGTTAAGTACATAATACCTAACTATTTGTAGTACTAGAAACTTCCACTGTATGTCTTTAGATGAATATCTCCAATCCCTTTTGTCTTGGAGATTCTACTATTCTCCATCCTTATTAGATCATGATTGTTTGCAATAAAGAATGTGAACAATCTCCTATCTGAAGATACGTGTATGGAAGCTGCACTTTCAACAATCTCATTCGGGTGAGTGATTCTCAAGTTTTCTGTTCCCCTCAACACAAACTAAGACATCATGCATAACTGCATTCTTCATCCAATTTTTCTCTCATCTTTCTACACCTAGACTTCGTATGCCCCTTCAAATGACAATAGAAACATTCTACGTTCTTCATCCAATTTTTCTACTATTACTATGTTGTTCATCCACAACCTTTTCTTTACCATTTTGAATGGTCAGTGCTAACCTAGAAGTAAACTTCTTACTTGAACTACTTCCCTTCCTCTGATGTTCTTCTGCAACTGCTGCATCAATAATCTCAAAAAACCTATGGCTTTTATCTCCTAAACGAATTAGATACGATTGTCTTCATCGTTTCCCAACTATTAGGTAAAGAGGTTAACAACTAAATAACGTTTACTTTGTCACTAAACATAATTTTAACTAGCTCCAATTGGTTAATTACAATAGTGACCTCACTAATTGTGCATTAATAAATGCATCCTCATTCATGTGAATGTTAAAGTATTTGTTTCACGAGATATACCCAATTGTTGGTAGAAGGTTTTTCATACATGCTCTTCAGTGGCTCCATTTGTACTTGTCTCGTTCGCCACAAGACCCGCAACTTTTTTTGACAACCCTAACTTAATGATGTTCACTGTTCACTGATTCAAAATTTTCCAATCTCTTCATCCTTCATTCCCGCTGGTTTTTTCTCTCAAGGCTTTATGGACTTTCTAAAAACTTGTATCTTCTAACATCCATAATCTTACCCATTGAACTTCGTGATTACTTCAAATTTCTCTACACCCCTCCCATGATTCCTAAGCCAAAAGCTTTGATACCAATTGTTGGGAATTAGGGACTGATGCAGAGGATGAATAAACTTAGGCCTAATCACGCGTTTAGCCTAAAATTAATCCCCTTCCACATGTATAATGTAGAAATCAAACACAATAAAGAAGAAATAAACAACAAAGTTTAAAGTATATGGAGATTTAGAGTCTGTTTGGTATGACTTTTAAACTGTTTATTGATATAAAAAAGTGTTTTTTTCCTCAAAATTAACGATGTTTGATTAAAATTTTGAAGAATGCTTTTAACTAATTAAAAATATTTTTTAAAATTTTTAATAATAAAAAATTATTTGAAAATGTGTAAAAATATATAAAATACATTTAAGTTTTTAAAAAAATTAAGTATTTAATTAATTTTCTTCTAAAAATACTTATATAATAAATGTTTTACTTAAAACTATTTTTTAAAAAAAAGTTATACCAAACATGCACTAAGACATAAATGATTTATACTGGTTCATTTCAACGAAAATAAAACTATGTTATGTTCTTGTAAATACAAGTTCCACTAAAACAGTATGAAGACTTTACTATGAGATCTCTCATGTTGTCAGAATAATCTCTTCACTCAACCATCTTTAAGGTTGTTCCTAATACTCTTCGCTTGCAAAACTAAAGAAAAGAGCTCTCAGGGTATGGCCCATGGCGCTACAGAACTGCTTTTTATCATACCTACCTGAACTCTTCTTTTAATTATTCTCTATACTTTTTATTTAATAATTTTATTTTATTTTTGTATAACTAATTAAATATAAGTTTAAACCTCATTTTTTTAGTTTCTAAAACTCTTACCATTATTCCATTTGAGTTTCTAAACATTTAAAATATATATTTTAGCTTCTAATTTTTTAAGTTTATTATATTTTAGTTTTTTTATTTTTAAAATATCTATTTAGAAATTTATAGAATTCTTTTGAAGTTTGGAAACTAAAATATAATTATGTATGTACCTCCAAAACTTTATCCTTTTTTTAAAAATTAATATTGAGATTTTAGTTAGAAATTATAAATCAGAATGTGTACAATAAATCAATAATTCATTTATTCGAAACCAAGATTTATCTGCTCTTTTGTTTTTTTTTTTTTTAAATTTTACGTTGAGGATTCCGATTTGACTTTTGGACAATCCATTCTTCCTGTACCGTAGACCTTGCTCAAAAAAGAAACCACAGACACACAGGCACAATCAATTAAGGGCAAATTCGTAAATATATTACAAACCCCACCCCAATTATTGCACACAATAGAGAAAAAGAGTATATTAAATTACTAATCTCATGTACTTTGGTGTTAAATAAGTTTTTAAATTTTTAATTTTGTGTGTATAAGTAGTTGACATATTTGATATTTTTAAAAATTAATGAATTTATTAGACATAAAATTAAATTTGGAGCTCTTCAAGGCAAACAAATAAATGAAATATTGCAAATCTATTAACCACTTTCATGTTTTGCAAATATAAGAAAAAAAAATTAAGGCCCAACCCAAATTAAAATGCAGAAAAGTCTAGAATGCCTTTAAAGAGGCCATTTTTTCCTAAAGCGTGCTATTTTATATATTAGGGTATATCACTAATAATCCATTCATATACCACTGATATATATGATACAAAATATATCGTCAATATACTATTTTCTTGATGTATGTAATAAGAAGTATATTAGTGATGTGTTAGTATTTTATTAATAATATTAGCGATATACTGAGGATATACTTTATATAAAATATATTGCTGATATATTATTTTATTAATAGATGTCATAAGAAGTATATTAATGATATGCTTAATATAAAGTATATCATCTATTTATTATTCAATAGTTGATCTCAATCAACTTTTTTCTATTTAGTTTTTAGTAATCCCTATTGTACTTATGGATAATAGGAGAAAACTAACAAGAAACTAGTTTTTGTTAACTTAGCTTTCTTAATATATAAGATTTACAACTATCTTAATGTTATGAACTTGTATTAGTTATATCGCCAATTTAGTATATCACTAATATACTTCATTTCAAGTATATCTTTGATTTAGTATATCATTGATATACTTCATATAAGTATATCAACAATAAACATGTATTATTGATATACTTCATATTATTAGGTATATCAGTGATATAACTATATCATTGATATATTTCATATTAGATATATGACTGATATACTGATTTGAAAATAAGGAAGGTGAAATTGGAATAACCCAAAAACGAAAAATGTAGTTCCAAAAAAATTTGTTATATTTGCAAATTTTAAAACTGACTGCTATATTTGGAAATGTAGCAACAAATTTGCTACCAATTACAAATTTCCATTAAATTTTGTATCTAATTGAAATTTTAATTTTGTATCTAATAAAATTGTGTATTTTTTCAATGTAGATTAAGTTTAAGAGGTAAAATTGAAAAAAATTAAAAGTTCAAGAATTTATTAAACTATTTTTAAAATTTAGAGATATCTTAAGCATAAAATTAACTTAAAAGTTCAAGGGTTTATATCACATTTTTCTATTTTAGAAATTTATCGAGGTTAGTAATTAAACTTGTAATATAACTAAAAGCCTAAATTATAAAAAAAATACTCTTATACGTTGTACATTGTTACAAAAATGCCCTTGTACTTTATAAAAATTTTAGTACTACTCTTTGATTTTGCTAAATTTCAAAACTACCATAAAACTAAAATTCTGTTAAAATTTTCACAGAAAAGTGAGGTGTCTGCCAATATTAGCTTTAACTTTTACTGATTGAGATCAACCAAAATTTCACGTCAATTTCCATGTAGGATATTGGTTGGCAACTACCTCCTTTTTTTGCGAACTTTTTTAACAGAATTTTGGTTCAATTGTAGTTTTGAAACGTCTAACAAAATTAAAAGTAGTATTAAAAATTTTGAAAGTATAGGAGTATTTTTTTTAGTATAAGAGTATTTACACAAATCACAAAGTATAATGGTATTTTGTATAATTTAGCCTAACTAAAAAAAGAAAAAAGAAAGAAAGGGAAAAAAAAAAAAAGGTAAAATACACTTTTGGTCCATAAGTTTGAGAGTAGGTTTTTATTTGGTCCCTAAGTTTCAAAATCTGACAGTTTAGTCCCTGATATTTAGAAAATGGTTCTAAAAGATTTCTGAAGTCAAATTATCACTCATGAAATGCTTTTTGTTTTATTAAAATTTTATTGTTTAATAAAATTTTAATTTAGCCACGTCATTTAAAATTAACGCATCATCATGTCACTTAGTCTCACAAACTTTCACGTTAGCATTTCATGAGTGATAGTTTGATTTCCTTGACCTTTTAGAACCATTTTTTAAATGTTAGAGACTAAACTGTCAGATTTTTAAACTTAGAAACTAAATAGAAACTTTCTTTCAAATTTAGGGACAAAAAGTGTATTTTACCTATTAAAAAAAAAAAGCCTCTTTCCAAAGCACGCGTCCCTCCTACCCACCGCAACCTGGCAGATTCCGTGCACCCGCCCTCCCCTCGTGGCACGTGTCCATCCAA
Source organism: Telfairia occidentalis (assembly GCA_026257165.2). Taxonomy (NCBI): domain Eukaryota; kingdom Viridiplantae; phylum Streptophyta; class Magnoliopsida; order Cucurbitales; family Cucurbitaceae; genus Telfairia; species Telfairia occidentalis. The sequence continues at coordinate 2,312,941 of JAOANK020000066.1, read as the reverse complement.
AGGATTGCCCACCCGTACAGATCAACAACTTGTCCGCCGGTGTACGTAGAGCCCCTGGTGCAGGATTCGACAACCCCTGCAGCAGCGCTTTGTGTATGACAGACTAATAGCATAGCGACACGTCATCGAGCAGAAAGCGCTTCTGGCGGCTCAGCTTGTAACTGCAAACCGGCAGGGCATTGGGAAGTGCTTTTATTTTCCTTGGAACAGTGAAATGAAACGGAGTTGCGGTGGCGACACGTGCCCAACCGCCCCACCCCGCTGCTTTCTGGTTATTCCGCTGTACGTACGGCGGCGGTAACTTCCGAGGTTTGTTGGAAATGCACAGTGAACAATCCCATGCAAAAGAAAATCAAATGAATTTGCGGAATTATGAAGGAATTGATAACCAAAATCTATTCGATTTGACACCATTTTTTTTTCTGTTTCATTTTAATCTCTTTTTAGTTTTATCAAGGCTGAATATAATGGAATGGTTCAACTCTCAATCTTCTAAAATTATCAATTAAAATCTTGTGGAAAAAAAAAACAGTTAACATATTGTTTTATTTTAAACTTTCAAATATCTATTTCAATTCTTAATTTTTTTAAAAAATAATCATTTCAATTTTTGCCATAGATCAATTATCAACATCGGTCTCGTGCAATCTACATGGCTTCAATCTCATGTATGTTCGCATTAGTGCATAATACACATTCAAATTCTGATACTTTAGGTTTGAAAAATTGACTAAAAATGAATAAAAATGACTTTTTTTCTAAAAATTAAAAGACTCAAATAAAACAAATTTAAAAGTTTACTCACTTTGAAAGTTAGAATAATTCGAGAATGAAAATAAGATTTGAACTTACAAATCCATAAATGTAAAATGATTCAGTCATATGATGGATTAAAGTCAAAAACCAAGTGTTTGTTCTAAATATTATACTCTTGACTTATTTACATCACCCATCTTTTTTGTTTTTTACGAAAAAATAAAAATGAAGGCTTTTTTTTTTTTTTTTAAATCATGGCTTGTAATCTATTTATAAAATATTTATCAAAGTTTAAAACAAAAATAGTTTTTTTTAAATTTGGCTTAGATTCTAAAAATATTTTTTAAGGAAAATATATATATATATATTATAGAACAAACTTAAGTGGTAGAAATAAAATTACTCATTAAATCTGACTGAATTATTATTTTTATCTTAGAGTTCATCAACATAATGATTTGAATCTCAACTTTTCCGTAAAAAATAATTATTTTAATTAGTTGAGGTATGTTGAAATTGAATATTGTCTAGAAATGTTGATGTTCTTGATTATTACCGACTTTATTTAAAAAAGCATAACAACACATCGTAAAAGTATCTCTCCAAAAATGGTTTTGTTTGAATTATTTGAAATTTCATAATATAATTCCAAAAGTTGAAACAAGTTTTCCAAGTACCATATGTTTATCAAATAACTTTTAAAAAAAGATTATATAAACATAGAACAAGGTTTTACCTGTTTTAGAATATGGTCCAATCAACCTAGATAGTTGAAATTGCCTAATTTTAATTTTTGTTTTTCTGTTTTGAAAAATTGACCAAACTAACCCTACTATCCATCCCACACCAACAACTTTTTTTTTTTTTTAAACTACAGGTTTTTATTTTGGTCAAAACTAAGGTCAGCATCCCCTTCTTTCACAAGCAAATGTGTAATTTTTAGTATCATAACAAAAATGACAAATCTCAAAACAAGTTGTAGAAAAGCAAAGCTTTCTCTTGCACTCTTATACTTCCATTTTCATCTCCTTCACACACACACCAAATCACAATTCTAGTAAAGTTTTCTCTTCCTTCGTTAATCCAATATTATTCCCTCTCTCTCTCTCTCTCTAGAACGTTATTTTATTTTTCAACTATAGTTTTTTATCCTCGTCGTCGCGATATTATTTTAATTATATGCATTTGACTTAATATATGATCCTTGTTTAATTATGTAATTTACCATCTAAGTAATTGTCATTTTCGAGTCATTGCCGTGTTTCTCTAAATATGTCTAAGTGTGAAATAATGATGTTTGATTGTTTGAATGGAATATTAATAGAGAGGTTTATATTGATTAAGTCATACCCATATAAGGCTTTCTTTTATTATCAATTAAAGACTCTTCATTTGAAATAATAAATTGATTAATAGCAAAAGAGAAAAGTCCATGTTTACCGTAAAATTAATAATTAAATATATAAGCAAAATAAAATTAATCTCTTTTATCGAAAATTTAAACTCGTAATATAAATTATCAAATATGTTCAAACTCCTATTATTTGGTATTAATAATAATAATAAAAAAAGAAGTTAAAATACAAATTTGGTTCATTTTATTTTTGCATAGTTTTAATTTGGTCCATTGTACAATTAGTCAAATATCACAAATCGTCTAACGCATTTTTTTTTTTTTTATAGAGCAATGAATTCAATAATTTTTATTTGGCCAGCTGCAGTAATTACATGATTATACTAAAGTTTAGGGGCTAAGTAAAAAGTAGAAGAAAATAGGTAGATTATTTGAGTAAATGAATCGTAGTTTTATGGACAATTTGCGATGTTTAACCAATTTGTAAAAACTAAATTGAATGACTAAATTAAAATTTTTAAAATCATAAGAACGGTTAAATATTAAAACTATACCGAAATCAAATGACCGCAAATTTGAATTTAACCGAATAAAAATTTATGTCAAAATGACACTCTTTCAAACAAGAGGATTATTTTTCCACATTATAATCTTTTATCATTTAGCATGTGATTTTTCTTTTAAAACATTGAAATAAATTTGTTCATAAACAAATTGGTAAGCAAATATTAATCCAATAATGAAACGACACGTGGAGATCCGTTTTAAGGTTGGTGATGACGTTCTGAGCGATCTGTGATCGGCTTTAAGCTGATACAAGAATCTGAGAACCAAATGTAAAGTCTTTAATATTGCACAAAGTAATCTCACGCGCACGATATCACAGCTCACGCACGCACCAAACAAAGACCCACCACGTGGAGCAAAGGATAAAAATCTAAGGACGTTCTCGAATATAACTGAGGCGTGTAGGACACGCGCTAAAACTGCGAGTGGGGGAGAATCCCTGATCACAAAAAAGAAAAAAAGAAAAAAAGAAAAAAGAAACAGGCTGTTTTATATGAAACTAGAAACAACCAGAGCCCTAAGCCGGACTTCATATTTCTGGGTGAAGATTGGAGTCCTGAAGTTTAAAGCCAAAGAAAAAGAAGAAGAAGAAGAAGAAGAAGAAAACCAAAACCAAAACTAATTTTGAAATCCCTCCAAAAAAGAAAAAAAAAATTCCAAAGATGTCACTGTTTCTCTCTTTACAACCTCTCTAGGGTTTTTTTTTTGTTTTGTTTTTTTTGCAGTCCCAAAAACTGAGTCTTTGTTTTCACAAATTTAGGTACACTTGAGGGTACAAACTGAGGAAAGGGAGATCAGGAAGTACCTCAAGTGAGAAGAAGGGAGGAAGAAGAGGGAAAAAAAAAAAGATCATATTTTGGGGTAAGAAAAAAAAGAAAGAGAGAGGGAAATTAAAAGGGGAGGGGAGATTTTGGGTAAAAATTGAAAGTTTTGTTTTTTTTTTTTTTAATATTCTTAATTAAGAATAAGAATGGGAAGAGGAAGAGTGGAGTTGAAGAGGATAGAGAACAAGATAAACAGGCAAGTGACATTTGCAAAGAGAAGAAATGGGCTTTTGAAGAAGGCTTATGAACTTTCTGTGCTTTGTGATGCTGAAGTTGCTCTCATCATCTTCTCCAACCGTGGCAAACTCTATGAGTTCTGCAGCACTTCCAAGTAAATCCCATTTTTCATCTCTCTCTCTCTCTCTCTTTCTCTGATCTATTTTCAAAACCCTTTTTTTTTCTTCCTTTTTTTTCGGGTGAAGTGATGAGTTTTTTTTACCCCTATGGTTTCTGATTTTGTTTTTGTTCATTCAAACTGTAGAACTGCGTGTGGGTTTTGATCGGATCGATCTCTTGATTTTTACCGCTGTCGATTTCTTTTTACTCATCGATCATCTTTTGATCTTGATCTTTCTAGGGTTTCCATTTGTTTAGATTTATAGACAAATCTTTTTGAGCTTCCTCGACTCTTCTTTTTCTTATCAATCAGAACATAGTTCAGTAG
>JAOANK020000066.1:2289357-2299953 GCA_026257165.2 Telfairia occidentalis | reverse complement strand
AATTGAAATACGTGTCACGAGATTCATTTACTTTCGTGTCCTATTACCTCATGTTTTTGAAAGATCATGTTTGAGATTGAGGACTTGCATTGGTAATAAGATATATATGTAGTGCTACATATATGTGCTGAGTATAGTGAGAAGCTCACAAGAAGATTCAATAGTAGATATGAATCATAAGTTTATATTTCTAGTTAGAACTATCCAATAATTAATGCTGTAAAATTCTTAAACTTGTTTTGGAACGTAGAGTCATGATCTTTTCGACTCCATGCTGAATTAAAAAAAACAAATTTGGTAAAAAATTTCTTTTACCATAAGTATCTATATTAACTCACACATATAATGATCGTTCAAATTATGTGTTGCATTTGGTGTATACTATATTATCAATAGGTAAATGATTATAATTTTAAATGCATAGAACGTATCTAAGATTATATTCATTCCTTCACACAGTTAAAACATAAAACTAGATCATTTCCAAATCAACATGCATGTTTAATAGTTTAAATAACATCATTACCAAATAGAAATCCTATAGTTTCTTTTTAAACTTGAATTTTGAATGTCATTCACTTGGGAAATTTGTATTCTAAAATCTGATTTACAGTTACTTATTTATGATAAAACTACTTGATTAAGGCTTTGATTTAATTTGGTTTTCCAAAAACAGCATGGAGAAGATCTTAGAAAAATATGAGAGATATTCCTATGCAGAGAGACCATTGGCTCCAGATGCAGATTCTGAATCACAGGTAAAAAAAAAAAACATATCTGAAGTTTATGCTAGAAAGTTTACTAATTTTTGTTGTACAATATTCAATTTTTGGAACATGCTTGCTGTTTAATTACAACAATTTTGTACAACATAAAAAAGGAGTCATTAGAAATGTCTTGTCTTGGATTTGAAACACTTGATCTTGTTAGTACAGTACTGGGACACATATCTATCTTAGTTTTGTTTGTTGAATAATCTTTTACTTTCAATGGGTAAAGATAAGTAAATAGATCTTTTAAAGTACTAATATTTTCAATATCCTTTAAACATTAACTTTTTTTTGTTAATAATCATTCAAATTAACCTTAATTATTGCAAACCAAATATTTAATGGTTGAATTGGGTTAAGTACTTTTTTTAGCTAGAGTTGTTCGGATCGGATAAATTTACAACTCAAACAATTAAGTTGTGTCTAAAAGGTCTCTCAACTAAACCTATGAATGCCATCGAGTTAAAAGTGGGAAAAAAAATCTGGAACTTTACAATACCTGAATCAGTACGAGACATTTTGACAAGTTAAAATATTCACATCATAAGGTTAAGTCTAATGCCACACTTGTGTAGGGTGAAAACTACAGTAACTTTTTTTTTGCCCTTCTTTTTTTGACCTTTTTGAATTGTAAATTAAATTGCCTTGCTGCAGGTAAGTTGGTGTCAGGAGTACCCAAAACTTGCAGCCAGATTGGATATAGTACAGAAGAACTTAAGGTATTTGAACAGTTCTTATGCACTATTCATTTTGGAAAGATATACATAACTTTTATAATATATGCTATGTAGATTACTTTATCATATTTTTTATTCAACAATATGAAAAAAATTATGTTGAATTAAAGTAAGAAATTTTGTATTGAGAATGAATGGAATCTTTTAACCAGAAGGTTAATTTTAAGAATTTTATCAGTGTATTAAGATAGTATATAACCCTAAACTATAAATTCCTTTCTCACTTTTTAGTCGTAGTAATTAATAATTCCTATGGTTCATATATATTGTGTTATAAATATTAGAAAAATTACCTGTTCTAAGATTTTCTTTTTCCCATCCATGCATACAGTAACTTTTTGAAAATTTTTCCATCATGTGTCTTGCAAACAAATTAAATACAAAAATTATTGTGGAGATTCGAACGGTTGATGATAATGACATGTTACGATGTATATTATTTTTGAGATTTTTGAAGTATTAATTTTTGGAATTAATGAGAATCATTGTTTATTATTGTTATGGGTAATTTAATTTAGGCATTATTTGGGAGAAGAACTTGACCCTTTGAATTTGAGAGAACTTCAAAGCTTGGAGCAACAACTTGATACATCACTCAAGCGCATAAGAGTTAGAAAGGTCTGCCCTAAAACCAAGCCCTATCTGCCCAACAACTTTTATTTTTCCATTTTTATCTTTACTTTCATTTCATTTAATCACCCTCTTTAATTTCTCTGTTCAAAAAAACAAAACAAAAAAAAGTCACCCTTTTTCTTTTTCATTGAATTTTTGCACATGTGAGTTTTTCATTCCATCCACATTTGCTCTTATTCTCCAAAGTTCTAATCATTTCTTACGACCATTTGTGTGCTATAATGTACATATTTTTATCAATAGTTCCATAAATCTAAAAGGTTTCCAAAAATGCAGACAATATTGATGTATCAAAAACTTTATTAATACGTCATTAACATTTCTATAAATTTGAGACTTCGAATTTCTATCCTTCAATACCGTTGTTGATAATGGATGAAGAAAATGATGAAGTTATATTTGGTTGCAGAACCAACTAATGCTCGAATCCATTTCACTGTTACACAAAAAGGTGAGTAACTTTGTTGGAGCAATATATGGTATCATTATTTAAGTAAAAGACTCTAATTAATTTCTTTCTATTATGGGAAAATTTTGGTTTGAAATGGTTTTGTAGGAAAAGGAATTGCAAGAGGAGAACAGGCAGCTAGCAAATAAGGTATGAAAATATAGCAGAGGCCAACATCATCCCCATTTGGTGGTGCAAATTAAAGTTTCTTGTTTATGTGTGTTGGTTTTGATTTGGAAAATAGGTAAAAGAGAATGAAAAGCTTCTGGTGGAACGTGGACACTGCGAGCTCCAAAACATGGTCCAAAATCAGCCCATTTTTACAATGCCACCACCACTTCCTTCTTTGTCTATTGGGTATGCCTTCTTTCTCTTGGCCAATTATGGTTGGGTTGGTTCATTCTGGGTTAGTTTTTTTTTTCTGTTGGTTTTGGTTTTGGAGGGTTCATTTGATCGATCTTTGAAAAGTTCGTTTCGATGTCGAATAGTTTGTGAGAGAGGGAAAGGAGTGCGATCATACTAGCATTAATGCACTGGATTCTATATGAACTCTCTGCAGTTAAGTTGTTTGGGCCACCGAGAGTAGTTTTAAGTAAGGTGACCACTTGGAAAGTTCTCGTGTTGCACTCCATTTCTAATTGTCAATCTAAACGTAGCTAAAGTATAGTTAGGACATATATTCCTAACTAACTAAAAGGTCGAATATTCAAATCTATTTCCCACGTGTGATTGTACAAGGAAAAAAAAAAGATTTGTGAGGAAGAGATTGTTTGAATCATTAATCTACATGTAGAAGCCTCCAATTCTCTTAAACTAGGGGAGAGAAAAAAGCCCATTTGACACCAGACCATGTACCTTTTGATCTTGTTGGATCGTCATGTTGAGGAGGGTCAGATCGATAGTTAGTCTTATAGAAAACCTACAAAACCCTTCTCACCTTCAAAAGCTCTCAATTTAAAAACCCTAGGCTTAAAAACAAAGATCATATTGATAAGTACATATTTTGATATTGTAGAGGAAACTTGCATGGGATCAGAGGAGAAGGAGGATCAGGTGAAGATGAAACAAGGCCAACAAGCACCAACATCCAAATACCAGCCTGGATGCTTAACCATGTGACTGAACACCTTCACAACTAAAAGCAATAGCACCGTCGTCTTCTCCGTCACGGGGCAGGGGCGAGCGGCCGCCGCTGCCACTACCCACCACCATTGTCACAAGGCAAATGACCATGGGGAGGGGGGGCAAGAAATTAGAGAGAAGACAAAACACACTCTAGAAGTTGATTTTGAAGATGTGGATAATGCAAATGCCCTAACATTTGTAGACAACTTCCACAACCAAAATGGCCACCCCAATCACAAAGCCTTATTGTATTTGTAGATGTTGATCAAAATATTTATGAAGACCTCTTGATGACTCCAAATTAATTTGAGACTTTTGGAAGAAAAAATGAAATGTGGATACTTCCATTTCTCTCTCTCTCTCTCTCTCTCTCTCTTAATTTCTACCATTTGAACTTGTGGGTGTTGGTTCATATGTTTACTTGCATGCAATGTGTTAGCTAACCTTTTAGTCTGAAGTTCAATTAGAAGCCCTAATTAAGTTGTTGATTCTTAGAAAGAATAATATTTTTTTTCTTATTCAAAATGTGAAGTTGAGAATTTAAACTTCCGACCTTTTTGTTGAGAATATATGTCTTAACTAGTTGAACTATGTTCAAGTTAACAATTTTTTTGGGGACAAAATTTGAATTAAAAAAAATATATTATATGATAATTGTTTTTGGAATTATTTTCTTTTCTTAATATGTGTTTTCATGAATGGTTGGATTTTTAAGCAATATGTCTAGATATATAAAATTTTATAAGTTTCTAATCATAATTTTTAATAATTAAAAAAAAAAAAACCTCTCCTTTTTACTTTTGGGGAATTAATTTGATTACACTCCTCAAAATTTTTAATTATACGAGGATAATATTTAAATATTATTTAAAACTTGGCTCAATAGACAAGGACGAGGACATCGCAAGGTCAAAGAAGAAAGAGAATAGATAACTGAGCTTTTAAAATCCCAGCAAACAATATTTATCCAAAAATAAAAAATAAAAAATTTAAAGGCCTATGGGAAAATTGGGTTCAAAAACAATTTTTATTATAGAAAATAAGTCTAACCCCTAAATTTATCTAGAAAACTTGTTTGGCATAATAACCGTTAAAAGAAAATTTCAAAACAAAAAAGTGTAGCAAATACAAAATAGTATTTTCTTATTTCCACATGTTTTATTAAAATATTTTTTTAAGTATAATTCGTAGAAAAAAAAATATATAAAAACGCAACAAAAAAAATTCAAAATAAAATTTTAAAACGAAATAAATCAGTTTTTCAAAGATTGATCAGATTGATCAAATTACTAAGTTTTATAAACTTAGAGATCTGGTCTATTTAATACCAAAATTTTAAAAATGTTCAAATAAATGGCTGAATTTGGAGTTGTGATTTTATATAGCTATTCTAATATCTAACATGTCTATTATGTAGATATGTTAGCTTATTTTACATCATAGAGGAGATAATTGTAATGCTAGACCAAAATATTATGACACATTCTATAAAAAAAAAAAAAAAAAGATTTGATATTTTCTTTTAAAAAGAAGGATATATTTTTAATATGGGTTTTGACCGAGCATGAACGACTAGATCTAATCCAACTAATTTGAACATAGCTTAACTATAAGATATCATTACTTCCTCTAAAATGTTATAAGGTCCGAATCCTCTGATACCCAACAATTAATATTATATTCTCAAATAAGTAAAGACTAATTCATAGGAGAGTTTAACATAGATACAGGTTAAAGGTGTCTTTATTCGAGCGAATGAGAGAATACACTATTTCTTTTGATGATCATAAGACTATATTAGAAACAAAATGGACATATAGTAATAGGCAGACAAAAAGCTAGCGTTGGAGAATGTTGCTTCAGTTCTTGTTTAAATCCTATTTTAATCTTTATTTATATACTCACAATTTTTATCTATGTTAGTTCTTATAATTTCAAAAAAAAAAAATCATTTTGGTTTATATATATACTTTCAATTTCTATTTCATTCTAGTCACTGTATTCTTGAAAAGTACATTTTAATACCTATACTTTTAAAAAGTTATCATTTTGACCTCATGTTTTCTTTTTACCTCTTTTTCTTAACCACAACTTCAATGTAGTAACACTACGTTTAATACATTTTTTAAAATATTGTCATTTTTTTTTTTTTTTTTTTTTTTAGGGATGAAATTTGTGTTAGAATTTACAAACAAGGAAAAACGTGATCACTTTTTAAGTATAAGAGTCAAAATAGACATTGTGATAGTACATAAATCAAAATCAACCGAAGCTAAATGTATAGGAACCAAAATTAATAAAATTTAAACTAATATTATTTTAAATTTAATAAATAAAGTATATAGTATTATTAAAAGTAGGCCTGGAATTTAAAGGATAAACAAGTCAAAATTAATTCTCAATTCTCTCACATTTTGATAAACATATAAAGTGTGTGTGTATATATATAAATATGAAGTACAATCGTCCTTACAATGGGAAATTTCATTTAAATTTTGAAATTTGGTAATTCAATTTTCAAATATTGAAACTAAAAACAAAACCATGTTTGAAACATATTTCACATTATCGAACTATCCAAAAAAATTATTCTCAAAAACTCTCAAGAAAATTTATTAGTAATTTTAGTTTAGCATACAAAGAGGTATTTTAACTATTAAACTATATCGAGATTGACAAAATTCAATAGTAGTTGACATTAAGGATTAACTAAAAATTTGAATAAAATAAGAAAAAAATTGAAAAATAGTCTAAATGATATATTTACATTTTTAACCTAAATATAACTCAACTAGTTAATGCATATGTTACCTACCAAAAAGTCGTGACTTCAAAATCCATCTCCACGTCTTGAATTCAAATATATATATATATGAAATTCTTTTTATAATTTATAATTAAACCAATGGTCTTTTGGGTTTTATTATTTGCTCGTGTGGAAGTCATAGGTGTTTGGTGGTAGGTAGACGTTGAAAATGGCGAAGCTTAAAATATGGCGATGCTCCGTATTCAACTGCCACTGCGGTTCGTTTCTACGAACAGAGTCGCAATTCCAGCCCCATCAATTTTCCAGGTAAATACCTTTTCCTTCCTTCCCAAACCCCCCAATTCCCATTTCTTTCTCCTTCATTCTTCATTCTACATACCCTTTCATTTTCTATCTTTCAACAATTGTGGATGAAGATAATGAATGGAGGCACCATTGGGTTTTGATTTTGACTGTTCTAATGTCGGAGAAGCCTTGAATCTTGTGTAATTTCTATTCAGCTGGATCCAAAACAAAGTGAATCTAAGAATTTCAATTCTCTTTTACCTTTTAGTAATATCCCTAACATTATGTTCTGCCTTCGGGATGATAATTGTAGAGGGGTTTGTGTAAATCTTTAATATATATAGGGTTTGAGAAGTGCAAAAATAAGCATTGTCGTCGATTTGAACCTGATTGACTGGTTGTGTTTTCAGAGAGAGGGCAAATATATCAGGAACATGGCTGAGTCGGTTGGGAGTAGGAACATGGATAAAAAGCTTATACAAATTGATATAAGCTCGGACACGGTTTGCCCTTGGTGCTTTGTTGGCAAAAAGAATCTTGACAAAGCTATTTCTGCTTCTCAGGATCAATATGATTTTGAGGTTGTCTCATACTCTATCTAGTATCTGGTGCCCTCTTGTCTAATCTATTATGATCAATGATATTTTAACGTGCTCTTACACCTTATTTATGGTGAGTTTTGGTAGTTTTTTACATACTTTTGAACACCACAGTCATTAAAGCAATCAATTAAAAAAAGGGGTATCTGCATTTTTAGACACTGGTAGTTGAATGCATAAATAAAACATCTTCCTCTTCTCGTCTACTGTCTTTTCTTGAAAAGATGTATTAGACTATAGTCTGACACGAAAACTGCCCTCTGCTATTGTATTTTGTTTGAGAATATGTTGAAAATGCTAAATTTCCCTTAGCCCAATGTATTGGAATCAGACATTTGCCCAATGTAATGTTGCGATGACTTGAACTCAAAACTCTCCTATGCGGACACCATCTTAAATCACTATTGAACGTAAAAGCTTAAACTACTGAGAAAAGGTAAATTTCTATATGTTCGACCTATTTTAGCCATTAGATTAAGACCAAGAACAATGGTCATCCACGGTATGATTGATAACTCCAATTCTCTCATAGTTTATTTGCTATTTTAACTTTATAAATTGTTTAACATAAATTTGCAGTTGAAGTGGCATCCATTCCAGCTCAATCCTTCTGCTCCCGAAGAAGGTGTTGTTAAGAGGGAGTTTTACAGGAGTAAATTTGGGATTCAATCCGAACAGATGGAAGCTCGGATGGCAGAGGTTTTGCTAATGAACAATTCTGAAAGCATTCTTGTTGGTGCTTTTTTCTAATCAATTTGTCACCCTTGAATACTAAGTTAGTGGAATCTTTCAGGTGTTTAGGAGTCTTGGACTGGATTATGACATGTCCGGATTGACGTAAGTGTGAAGTATATAAGGAGGAACTTGAGAAGTTGTGCCTACAGGTTTTGCTGACACTTTGTTGCATTTACAGGGGAAATACTCTAGACAGCCACAGGCTTATATATTTGGCAGGTCAGCAGGGTTTAGACAAACAACATGATCTTGTGGAGGAGTTGTGCCTTGGATACTTCACTCAAGGAAAATACATTGGTGACCGGTATGCGGTGGGAATTTTGTCGATATATGTAGGTTGTTGAAGCGAAACTGTTTACAGTATTAATGGCAGAGCTGATCATATTGTTGTATACTGTAGGGAATTCCTTTTGGAGTGTGCTAGAAAAGCTGGGGTGGAAGGAGCGGCAGAGTTTCTCAATTCAGCTGATAATGGAGTTAAGGAGGTATCGATACAATTAATATATGCTAGACCTAGATATGTTATTTTTATCCTCCAAGTCTCCCCCACCCCATACCAACACCAAACCCAAGATGGAGATTCCTATTGCACAAACTTTTTAATCGCAAAATAAGGCTTCTCCAGTGATTTTTGGGCAATAAGTCCAATGAGTGGCAGTCCTGTGGTGATTATTGTTGTTGTTGATTCTCCTTATCTTTTCTGGAACTTAGTGGCAGTCAAGTTTACTAGAGAGGTGTTAGGGGAACAAAAATAATTTACTTTGATTATGGATTGAGCAATATTTTATAGCCAAATAGAATTTCTAACTAAAAACTAATTAATTAATTTGTCTTAAATTCATTCAATCACATTTCCGGACAAAGTCAGAACCAAGTTCAACTGCAAGCCCCAGATTTCGAGTTTTCTGTGTTTACACTAACAAACTATAACACTGCAGGTGAAGGACGAGCTTGAGAAGTATTCTGGAAAAATTTCAGGAGTCCCTTTTTACGTTGTAAGTGAAAACAAACAACTTTATACAACTGATGTTCAAAACCAGGTCAATTCTTTTCTGTGCTAATTTTTCTCAACGCATTCTTGTGGCAGATCAATGGGAAACACAAACTGAGTGGTGCTCAACCCCCAGAGGTCTTCCTAAGAGCCTTTCAAGTGGCTGGAAAGTGATTGAACCTGAATGAAAGCTTTTGAATTTGACCTTCAATAAGAATGTAACTTCTTTGTCGAACTCAGTATACATACTGTTGATCTTTGTATTTACTACCATATTGGAATTCATTTCAGATCAAACCGCTATTTACAGTTAGAATTAAGTTTGCCAAGTAATAAAATACAAGGTTAGTGTACAAGTTACGGAGTTGGAGAATCTAATCATCAACTTTTGCGATTGTAGTAGATTGTCTTATCCACTGAGATATGCTCGGATTGACACTTATATACTTCTTATTAGGGGAATTAGTGATATACCTTATAGAAAATGTATAATTTATGTACTTCTTATTAGGTAGTGTCAATAATATACCTAGTACAAAATATATCAATGATATATTGTCAATATACATCAATAATATACTTCGTATTAAGTAAATTAACAACATATTTCATATTAAGAGTATATTTATCTTTTCTGCTATATCTGCAAAAACTCAAATCTTGTTGCCATATTTACAATTGTCTTTTTTCGTCATATGTGCAAACAACCCAACAATGTTTGAGAAAAGATCAACTTTAACCTTAAACTTGATAAAGTGTATTAGTTTTTACCATAAACATTAATTTTATCAAATTGCATCTTAAACTTTAACAAATATTACAATCTTCACCTTCAACTATTAAAAAATATTGTAATTTTTACTTAAGAGTATATATATATTTTTAGGAATAATTAAATATATATATATATATATTCTCATGAGGTTGAATGAATTATAAAACATATATTTGATATGAAATTGATAGGACTCATTAAAAAATGATACTATATATATATAAAAAAAAATTATAAATTTTGATAGAGTTATTTAATAGTTGCTTTTGTGCATTGGTCCAATTTAAATTTGCATAAAATTTGATTTTAATTAAATTAAAGAGTTTTTGAAGTTTTTTACGTTATTATTATTTTTTGTTAAAATTAGTGGACTAGGTAACAAAAATTAAATAAAGAGTAGAAATTGTCATAATTATTTCATTTTACTATCTAATTTAATGAAATTAAAAGTTTAAGTAAAAACTAAATCACATGTTTTTAAGTATAAAAAGATACTTTTTCCCCTAAAATGGTTTTAAATAACAAAGTCGTTTTTTTTTAGGAAATATTTTAAACTCCTACAACAATAATTTTTTTTAGTTCAACAATATTCATAAATAGGAGATTCAAATCCATCATTTATTGGTCAATAAATATGTTTTTAACCAGTTTTTTTTAGTTCAACATTTGTAGAGATGATAGATCAAACCATTGATCTCTATGATGACAATACATGTCTTTATCCACTGAAC
>JAOANK020000066.1:2273184-2289257 GCA_026257165.2 Telfairia occidentalis | reverse complement strand
TCATTTTTAATTTATTAGAAATATAAATAGGTATTCTTATAATCATCTAATGTCTTATTTCGATTCCAGATGAAAGTAAACAACATCAATTAGTTTCTGATTTCAATTCCAAATAACTCGCATTAAAGGAATACAATTCTCCTTCTTATTGATTTCATTCCAATTGATTTTCATTACGATTCATGGTAAGTAAATGAAAGCCTAAGTGTTGATTCATTTGCTGGTGTTTAATTTATTATGTAGCATAATTTTTAGTGTTTAATTTTAGTTGAAATGAGTGGCTTTGGAAGGGAAAAAAAAATTATACCGCTTTTTGCAAAAATTAGTGTAAATGTTCATCTTGGAAAATGGGCTTTGATAGGTGATATGGTACCAAATGATCTAAAACCCTAAAAAATGGCCGATAAGAAAGGGAACCCTAATCATCAAATTATAAATCTCAAATCAATTTAGAATCAACCTCAAGAGGTTGGAAGGGTTAAATGATGAATTACCTTGATGATCAAAGACCATGAGGTAAATAAAACGTGTTCCGTACACGAGTATTGAACATTCAATACAACAAGTTTTGGCTTTTTCAAAGAGACAAGGCGTTGAGAAAAGCACCTAATTGACGGCAAATCTTAATCCCGACAAAATATGTTCTTCGGGAGATTCGTCGGAACAACCACGTCAAGGTACACATATGTTGACGAAAATATATGTCGTCAATACACAAAAAAGCTTCTGACAACGCACAAATCGTTGACATAGCCTCTGTATACCGACGAATACAAACTTCGTCATCAGCTTTAGGCTTACTATCGATGAGTTGTCTCATCAGTATTTCTAGGCTATGTTGACGAATTTAACGTTCCGTCGGCAATAGCATTTATATATGTTTTTTTATTTAAAAAGTCATATATCAATTATATTTTATCATAAATCACCTGTAAAGTCTATTAAACAAATAAATCGTTTAAATCTAACATTGTAATGAAAATAAATATTTATATTAACTTCGAAACACAATGTTATTACATTATGCTGTAAATAAGAAATAGCAAAGAAAAGTCTAAGCCTGAGGATAAAAAAATGCTCCAATGTTTAAATCTAAACACAAATTCTTCTGTGAAAAACATACTATGAACATGAAATGCGTACCTGAAATGAAAAGGAAAAAAATGTTTAATAATAGTAGAATGTACATTATACAAAATTTGTTAATAATATAATGTAAAACCAAACTTCAAGCCCCTAACATCAAACTAATTAAAAGCAATATAAAAAAAAATTGTATTAAACAACCTACACAATGTGCCAAAGTGCCAAAGTGTCATTTTCACGTCAACATCACTACAACATGCACAAGTGTTCTAAAATATACCTAAGTATTATTTCAACCGAGAAACAACTTACAAAGCACACCTAATATGCCGAGCCAAAAAGTTGAACTCAAAAGACATTACCCACCCCCCGAGGTCGTCAAACTCACTAAAACACACACAAAGGTACCACAACGAGCCTAAGTGTCATTTTCAACTAAAACACAACCTAGAGAAACCAAAAGAACAATGTGAAAGACGTTATGCACCTCCCGAGTCCGACAAACTCACTAAAATGCACGTAAGGGAACCAAAACAAACCTAAGTTTCATTTTCAACTAAGACAACCTAGATGTTGCCTATTTACAACCTAAAAGGCATTACCCACTCCTCGAGCTCATCAAACTCACTAAAATGCACATAAGGGAACCAAAACAAGCCTAAGTGTCATTTTCAACTATGACACAACTTTAGAGAAGCCAAAAGTTGAACCTAAAAGAAGTTACCCACCTCCCAAGCCCATCAAACTCAGTAAAACGCACATAAGAGAACCAAAACAAGTCTAAATGTCATTTTTAACTAAGACACAACCTAGAGAAGCCAAAAGTTGAACTCAAACGACGTTACCCACCCCCGAGCCTGTCAAACTCACTAAAACACACACAAGGGAACCAAAACAATCCTAAGTGTCATTTTCAACTAAGACACAACCTAGAGAAGCCAAAAATTGAACCCGAAAGACTTTACTCACCCCCCGAGTCCATCAAACTCACTAAAATGCACATAAGAGAACCAAAACAAGCCAAGTTTCATTTTCAACTAAGGCACAACCTATAGAAGCCAAAAATGCAATCTGAATTACTCACCTCGAATACGAACTTAAAACATGTTACCCACCCAAAAAAGATGGGCTATCATTACTGCAAGATAACTGCCCAATGATAAAGAAAAAATTTATAAGCTAAATGTTACTGGCACAGAATTTTGACTCCCACAACTACAAAATAGTCAAACAACTTTGTAGATGTGGCGTTCACGAGGCAAGGACGACAAGCGTTGGGCATTGGGCTTCCCTACCCTATTGCAATCCTATTTCCCATCTTTGTTTTTACTTAATTACGTATTTAAATTTTAAATTAGGGTTTTTTTTCCCTCTTGAATTAGATCTATTATTTTTAGCTATAATAGTTATTTCCTTAAAAACCCTAAGTCCTAATTATTATTTTCTCTTGAATTAGATCTATTATTTATTTTCCTCCTGAATTTTAAACCTGATAGGTTTTTAAGTACTTTGTTTTTTTTTTTTTTTTTTCAATAAACCCTAAGTCCTAATTTGAGAACAATTTTGTATTTTGTTTATGTTTTTAAAAATTAAGCTTCCAAACACAACTTACATCCACATGTTGTTTTCAACCTAAAAAAGCTTCTTCTCCATTTATACTGCCCAACCTTTTTTTCTTCTCTAAATATCCACTGGGTTTTGGCTTTTCCATATATCAGCCGCAGATTTCCATCATTTTTTTTTTTTAATTTCTCAACTTTGTACGTCCTCTTCACTGCAATAGATCGACTCAAGAACAACCACCCCAATCGCTCTTGCCTTTGAAATTCCACAAAAATATATATATATATATATATATTTATATCATTTGGGGTATGTTGTGTCTTCATAATTTGGTTCTCCATTTTCTTGATCTAGGTAACTTTTTTTTTTTTGGCTTAAGAAATAGCATTATTATGTATATGCCTATCTAGCTAGCTATCCTAATATATAAATACCTTCTACAAAGCATATATAAACATGAATTTTTCATGCACAAAAAAAACTAACAAAACCTTCAAATAACATACCTTCGAAGGACGTGCGGCAGGGGTCCAATAGTTGATAGCAAATGACGGCGAGGCTAACGAATCACCGGAGGTGAGAACAGGGACTACGAGGGAGAAGGAGAAAGAAGGAGAAAATGAGGAAGAAGGGAAGGAAAATTATTTTTTAGGGCTCAGAATCTCCGACGAAATGAAGTCTTTGGCATATAAAAGACTTCCTTCGGTATTGCTAAAACGTGCATTACGTTTCACAAATGTATTTTTGGGAAGCTATTCCCGACGAACAACAAATTTGTTTGCATATTCTATATATGGCGACAACAAGAAAAATCCGTCGGCATATAGTTTTGTCAGTAATGTCTTAAAGTATTCAAACGATTGTTTTCGTCGGCAGCTACAATATAAGCATTGCCAAAAATTTGGCGCAAAATAGAAAAACTTGGCTCGCTTCAATAATACCGACGGAAGCAAATTAATCCAGATAAAGTATTTATAGCGACAAGAACTACATGTCGTCGGCAGAGCGAAGTTATACTGATGAAATCTCGTGTGTCAGCAATCTCATCGTCAACATAACTTGAAATTTTTGTGATAATTGCTCCACAAGTAAGCTGATCAGGCTTACTTGAATGATCATGTGTGCAAAGATCAAGAATCGCAAAGGGGCAAGGTTAGCTCACGATCTCAAGTATAGACTACAATATAATTTTATTCAAATTCAACGTGAATTACATAAAAATAACTTAAGTTTTAAATAGCTTATTTTATGCCTCAACTTACTCTAATAGAGGCAGTAGGATAAGAACAAGAAAAAAAAAAACTAACATAATGAAATCCACGACACATCATTGCCCTAAACAAAAATACTAAAGACTCCTACTCCTACACGTAAACATACTCTAAAGAGGTAAAAATGGAAAGTAATCAAAATTCTTAAATAAAATATGAATTGTAATTTGAAGTTTTTTGACGGATCAATATTGGTAGGGCACATTGAGAAAAACGCATCCTTCATAATTGGATTTGAGGTATCTTAGAATTTAAGATGGTTCCTATTTCAGTTAAGTCAAGGCCGGTCTATATATTTACGTGAACAAGGGTCGTGAAAGAGAATGGTCTGCCTTTGTAGTGTGAAATTTGATATCTAAATGGATTGTTCTTGAAAGCCAAATAAGTGTGGTTGTTGTTTAGGGTGTGTGGGCATTATGAGATATCTTGCCCTTAAGGCCCCTAAGAAACTTAGGTTCTTGAAGGGTCCCCAACATTTGAACCATTAGCACACAAAGTCGTCTCAAACCATTAGCACACAAAGGCTTAGCTCCTCTCCTGAGGGCCACAGATTTAATTGAAAATCAAGCCCTCAAATGGATGCATAAGACCAAGAGTTAGCAAATGAACTACCAGTTTGGTATGACTTTTAAACTGTTTATTGATAGAAAAAAAAATATTTTTTTTTTCTAAATTAACAATGTTTGATTAAAATTGTGGAAAGTACTTTTAACTAATTAAAAATGTTAATTAAAATTTTTAATAATAAAAAAATGGTTTGAAAAGGTGTAAAAACATATAAAATACATTTATAAGTATTTAATTAATTTTCTTCCAAAACGCTTATATAATAAATATTTTGCTTAAAAACATTTTTTTTTAAAATTATTCCAAACATGCACTAAATAAATCTCTCAAAACTCACAAATTTCAACAAAATTTTAGTCATTGTTATGAACAGTCAAATTAAATAACCACCATTAATTATCTAATATTCTCCCAGTGTTCGTTGCAAAAATCAAAGAGTTAACTAGCAAGGAGACCTTAAGGACCTACAACTTCGAGCTCCAATATAATACCGAAGGATTAGTTAATCAAACTCTTTAACTAACTAACTTCACCATTAACCTAAGGTGACTTCCCTATTGACCAAAGATTGCACTCTCATGCATTTTATATGAGTTATGTCTATGGATATAACCATAATCATTCCAATTAGGTAAAATTACAGTGTGGCCTTGATTCACCTCTTACTTCTTAAGTCTTACTAGTTTTCTAATGAATAGCCTTCCACGATCTAACCATGAAAAATTTCTTCTTTAAGGTATCAAGAAGATGGGGTGCTCTATTATCTAATTCTCAAACTAGCACGTTAAGAGAGTCACTTATATACACACTCAACAAGAAGTAATGCATGCTTTGTACTTTTTATTATTGAGCAGATGTGAATTTCATCTAGTGTAAAAATGTTCCTCAACTTTTCCAATTAAATGTGTTCCCAAGACACAAGGTCTGTTGGCAAATATGTAAGTCATCTTTACCCATGTTGCTCAAACAACATAACTACTCAAACAAGGAGTTCATAATACATTCAAGATTAAGATCAAATGAGCATGCATATGATCAATCCTAATGATGTGTTTAATTACATTTTCTTTAACTTACAAGAAATAATGCAAGATACATCATGATCTAATCTTATATACAATACTATTGAATTTTAAACTTAGTTTAGAAATTGGTTAAAGTTTAAGTCTTCGTCGAATTACTAAAGATCTTAGCCTAGTTTCTCTATTAATGGAATATTTAAGCGACATTAGAAGTCTCGTTGCATCTTCAAATCGTGCGGGCCTCGTAACGTTTAAATATTATCCATTCTTATTTTTACTCTTTTTTTTGTTCCTATTCATCTTGATTCCTCTATATATCTAGATAGAGAGTGAAAAAGACCTCAAAACATACCACATAAATTGAAAACTAGAAAAGTGACTATAATAACATACATACACAAGTCAATCGTTAATCGTTAATAGAATACGTGTCAATTCTCCTTCCTCACAAGTCATCATAAAGATTAATAATAGATTTTCAGCCTCTACAATTTTACATAAAAGGAAATTTATCCTAAAACGCTTTGATAGAATAGCTTACTTGTTATAGGGTGAAATAGCTAATATGTAATGAAAAATTATGCATAACACAATTTTCCCTAAATGCCCCCACTTGTTTAAAATGTGAGCCACACAAAAGCTGAGGAGAGTTTTGACCCTTTGATTCTGACGTGGCAGATGCAGTCTTTTAAAAATCCCAACCCAATAATTCAGTATCAATGTAAGAATCTGACACGTGGCATGATACTAATGGATTAACGGAGATAAGGTAAGATTACCTAGATTTTATCAAAATCCTATGATCTTAATAAAGCTGTGGACAATCTCTCAAATCCCATGCAATTAATGGAAGTACTCTTCTGAACTCCAAAAAGCTTCAAATAAAAAAAAAAAAGAAAAAAACCTCTGCAATTATCAAAACCTCCCAGGTATTTTAATTACTTCTAATTAAAATCTTTCTCCTAGCTAGGTCAAATATAATATCAAAATGGCTGTTGTTCCCAACCTATGCTACACACAGCACTTTCCTGACTCGATCAATCCAATCCAACTCATTTCTGGGCCGAACAAGCTAGCCTACAGCTTTGAATATTGCGACGTCGTTTCAAAGAATCCGTCAAGTTTCGAGTACCGTAAACATTGGCAGGAGATATCGAACAATTTGTCTGTCGATTCGGTATCGACGAGAACGACGACAAAGTTGAGAAGAGAGTTGAAAGTGTGGCATGTTTGGGAGTGTAGCAGTAGCAATGAGAAACAGTTGAGATCACTGGGTTCTTATTTTGGAAGGCTTCAAGGTGGTGGGAATAAGAAAAAAATGGATTCTTTAAAGAAGAGTGAGGTGCTTGATACTGGTCAGTTCACAGCAAAGAAGGAACTGGAGTTGCTTGATGCTTATTTTGAAAAAGTTGATAAAGGTAACTCTTTTCATACAGTTTTGTTCTATCCTTCGTCACCTTTTTTTAAATCACCGTTACATTCAAAAGCTTAACTACGGCAATAGGTTATTGCAATTAAGTTTAATTATTTTACATGTTCTCAACAGTATTCGATCCTTTTATAGATTTGGTCTCAGGATATTAGTCGTTTAATGGTGCAAACTGTGCCGTTTCATACTAATGTTGTTTGTGGTTCTCTAAACTAATAAATATTTTATTTTAATCCCTCAACTTTGCATAAAAAATATAATTTTTGTTCTTATAATTACTTTTTATTAGAGATTAAATCTAAGTTAATTTAAATTCATCTTGAAGTACTACCTAATTAACCTGCCTGTAACTTTAAGTACTTCATGTACATGAACTAAGGGTGTGTTTAGGAGTGTTTTTAGAATGCTTAAAACCACTTTTTTCATGAAAAAATTTAGGCTAATCACCTAAATTTGGGCAAGACAAAAGTGATTTTGAATATGTCAAAATCACTCTCAAACACACTTTAATTGTCATGTAAATGAATAAAAAACGTGTTTAACTATATTAGATTTCTGTTTAAAAAATTTACCAAAAAGACTTATAATTTTTACTAGACTTTTATGTAGAGTTGGAGGACTAAAGGGAAACTATTTGAAAGTTTAGGGACCAATAATAAAGTTTAAAAACTAAAATATAAGATTTAAATTCAAGTGACTTAAAGGTTAGACTATTTCAGTTGAGAAACCATCTTTCAATGGTAATCTACTAAAGCCTTTAAATATATGGCAATTTGTAAGCATTTCTGAATCTGATATCTATATTGCTACCTATTCAGACAAGCACAAGTACAAGCATGCTTTGTCTACTTTTGATGAACGACATGAAGGCAAATTGGTCTTCACATCATCCCCTTTTGAAGATCATGATAAAGACGACGATCACAGGACACCAATACGACACGAGAAACCGAACAATATGACTCACAAAAGCATCTCAGAAACAACTCAACTGCAAGAAGATGAGATCTGTGATCTCTACTTGATGTACAGTACACACTTAACTCGTAAAATTTATTGTGAATATGGGATGACTTTTGAAAAAAGTACTTCTAAATGAAAATACTTATTCTAACCTTAAAATGCTAAAGTGTTTTTAGAATTTTAAAATTTTCTTAATGGGTTAAAAGTACTTTTCATCTTTTGAAAAGTCATCTCAAAGTCATTCTGATTGATATTTGGTGCAAGATGTATGTTCTAGTATGATCGCTAACACTACCGTGCTCGGTTTTTTTTTTTTCCCAATGCAGAAGCACCTTGGTTTCAGTTAACATAGGGGTTTTCTTGTTTGAAATAGCAAGTCCAGTAAAAAACTCAGACCTGCAACTCTTTTCACTCCCTTCACTGTATGGAGCAAAGATAAATGACTTAATCCTAGAAGGAGAATGGTGGAGGCTTGTGACACCTATGTTTCTGGTACAAGATTGATATTACTCGGTTCGTGTTTCCGTTCTAGAGCTGTTTTCGACATTTATTCATTTATCTTTTTCAATAATACTACAAACAAAAAAGTTTACTTCTACAGTTAAAAAAATAAAAACGGTCAACTTTAAACCTACTTCAACTAGTCAAAGCATTAATAACATATTTATAGAGCAGATCCATCTTGTACGTTGATAATATTCTTTCCTCTCACTTATCAAACTCAAATTCCTATTCTTTTATTGCTTTATTATTATTTTGTTAATGGGATTGTCGCATAATTCAATACCCTCTTTCTTTTACATTGAAGATTTGAATGTATTCAAAATGCCTTGCTTGCTCTAATGAAGCTACTCTCTTTATGCAGCATTCAGGAGTTCTTCATGTTGCTCTCAGCTGTTGGGCACTTCTTACATTTGGTCGTCAAGTTTGTAGAGAATATGGTCCTTTTACATTTTTCTTGATCTATGTCCTAGGAGGAGTTTCTGGCAATCTCACAAGCTTTCTTCATACTCCCGAGCCAACCGTCGGTGGCACGGTAAACAAAAATAACAATTTCCCACTTTCCTTCTCGTCCCACAATCAGTAATTTAGATAACTGTCTCGAGAGAATAGTTGAGATGTACATAAACTAGTCCTAACATTCATGATTAACAAATATGTCTAGCAAATTCAACTGCTTAGAGAATTAAGGTATCCTTAAGTATAGTGATTTTTGCTGTTTGTTAGTCTCATTCCTGATTTATGTAAATTATGAACACTTTGCGCAGGGGCCTGTGTTTGCCATGATTGGAGCTTGGCTTAGTTACCAATTCCAAAACAAGGATGTAAATGCAAAGGATACTTCAGACAGCATGTTTATAAAGGCAATAATTGCAGCTGTCATCAGTTCCATTTTAAGCAATATTGGTCCAATTGATGAATGGTAAGTAAAGAAATATCTCAATCCGAAATTAATGCTTCGACTAGTTGAGTAATGATCGGCAAGAAGATAAGTTAATAAGAGAAACACGATAGTAAAATCGAAAATATTTGTTCATTTTGGTTGGTTGGGTGTTGTAGGACTCATACAGGAGCAGCTGTTAGTGGGATGGTCTATGGGTTTTTGACATCCCCAGTTGTAGAGGTGAATGATGCTTCTTCTTCTTCAAGGAGAGGCCAAGAGGAGGGAATTAAACTTGTAAGAAAGTATGCTGATCCTTGCAAGTCATTTGCCTTTTTTGCTCTCTTCATTATGGGATTCACCTGTTTGCTCTTCTTCATTCAATCTCCTCTCAGCTCATTGCCATTCTATGACTTATGATTGGGATTGGGTTCAAAGTTTGGATGTTCTTTGTGAGGAAAGTTCTACCCAAATATTGTGAATACATTAATAAAGTCTTTAGTGTGGTTTGCAAGGGCATGATGTAATGTAATGTAAAAACAATTAAGCTTAGCTCACAATTTGTTTTTCACTCTCTAAATACACTCAAAATCTTAGTTTAAGTCCTATTTTAATACCTAAACTTATATATATCCAAGTTTATTTCCCTTAACTTTACACACGAAATCATCTTAGTCTTTACAATAATTGTTCATTAATTCAATCAACAAAAATTTTGGGTTTGATATCTCGACACCTATTCTACTAGCTATAGACAATCCATGTAAATGAAGAACAAGTTCAGAAACCAAAATAAGATTACAATTACACGATGGATTAATGGGGCAGATAATGAAGAACAGCAGACCAATATGTTAAAACAAAAAAAAAAAAAAATCATATTCCATAGCACTCAAACACCAAACACCAAATTCTTCTCATAAATAATAAAACCACATTATACTCTTGTTGGAGTATTCAAAGGCCCTAGTGCTTCCAGATCTCGGACTCAAAAGCCAAAGCCATCAACCAAAGACATTTCATTCAGAACTACCAACAACCCATGTAGCCACTAACAACACTAAGACAGGGTCGCCACATTTTAAAAAGAACCAAAAAAAAAAAAAAAAGAGAGTACAGAGTACAACTCCTATCAACTTAACTTAGCAAACTACTGTCCATGTCCCTCCCCTGACTCACGTTTAGATGCTTCCTTAATCTCATCTCCAGCATCATCCTACAAAATTTGCCACAAATCATCATCATATTATAATTCTACAATGTTAGAATGTAAGATCAGACCAGATGCAATCGGTTCCAGAACATGACAGGACAGGACATGACTACAAACTTTTCCTATTCTGTCATTTCTGGCAGCAGCACAAAGCCAGCTCATGTTAATACCACATTGGTATGATATAAAAATGTGTGAATTCTTAAGTTTTTTTTTTAACTCAACTATACGTGAGAGTAGAGATCCTTTGACTTTTTAGTTATGCTAAGGTTGGTGAAAAAGTGAGTTTTTAAGCTTGTGGCTCATCTCAAGAATCTGGTTTCTCTATTTTGGATATAGAGACTGTTTAGAGGAGAAAAAGACAATAGAAGACAGGCCAAATATTCTAGACAGCATTCTAGCCAGGTTTTCAACGCGGTTGGTAATGTAATAATAAGATCAGTAGCAGTGGAAAACAGAACAGAACAAGAATGGAGTTATGGAGGGAGCGGGTCATTTTTCGAAAACAAAATCGAGTAGCCAATGTGGTTAAGGCTTGTGGCTGAGCATGTTACTTACCGTGATATCAGAAGTCCAAAGGGTCAAGTTGTCTCGTAGGAGTTGCATGATCAAGGTGCTGTCCTTGTATGATTCTTCACCCAATGTGTCAAGCTCAGAAATTGCTTCATCAAAAGCCTACTCAGAAAAGAGAATTCGCAAAAGGTGAGGGAAACAAGGTTATCATCAGCAAACCAAATTGAGTTGAAAAACAGCAACATCAATCAGTCTCTTTCCTTTGTTTGGGTGTGTTAGTTTTAAAAGAAGCACACAACAGTGTAAGAAACCCACCCCAACAAAGGCCTCCTCAATAATTCCATCATTAACAAATTATGATTGAATTAACCAGAAAACCAGGCATCAGATAAATATAACATTCTGTACAATGTTTTTTTTTTTAAAAAAAAATAATAGAAAACTAACCTTTCATTGTGAAAGAATGAAAGAATACAAGGGGCTAACAATAACAGCCCGCCAAAAAACGACATTCTGTATAATGTAGCAGCATACCTGCTTTGCCAAATTGCATGCGCGGTCTGGCGAATTAAGGATCTCATAATAAAACACTGAGAAGTTAAGGGCAAGACCGAGCCTAATTGGATGAGTAGGAGCCAACTCAGCAAGTGCAATATCCTGAATTAATGGTTGGCAATCATCCAGAAAGCAGTGACAACAGTGTTACTAAAAGTACCATCAAGCAAAAAGAAAGGGTAAGCCAAACCGAGTTTAGGTGAACAGGTTAAAGACATACTTCTCCCGACCAAGAGGTCATGGGTTCGAATTCTCTTCTTACCCCACATATTGTTGAAAAAAGAAAAAGAAAAAGGTAACATGAAGAGGGATCTTAACCTGAGCAGACTTGTAGGCTAATAATGTGCTCTCAGCTGCTTCTTTCCTTTCAGCTCCAGTCTTAAACTCAGCCAGATACCTGTGGTAATCACCCTTCATTTTAAGATAAAACACCTTCGACTCAGCAGATGAAGCTGATGGGATGAGATGAGAGTCAAGTAGGCTCAAAATCCCATCACAGATCTTGCTTAGCTCGTTTTCGATTTTGCCACGGTACTCCTTGATAATAGCAACATGGTCCTCATTTCCCCGGCTCTCTTCCTTCTGCTCAATGGAAGAAATAATCCTCCACGAGGCCCTCCGAGCCCCAATGACATTCTTGTAAGCAACAGATAGGAGATTCCTCTCCTCAACAGTCAGCTCCTCAACATCCACAGTCTTGGCAACTTTCTCCATGAACTCCACCATTTCCTCGTATCGTTCAGCCTGTTCGGCCAACTTGGCCATGTAAACATTTTCCTCCCGTGAAGAATCAACAGGCGACATCTTCACTAATACAAACTATTAATTCTCTGCCCCCCACAAACAGAAAGCAAAGAAGAGAAAAATCAGATCACATACATTGCAATTCAAGTTCATATAATTTAAGAATTAAAATCCGACGGCAAATTTCCCACTCTTTTGTTTCAAGTAACACACAAAACAATTATCAAACATGAAAAAACACAGCCACTTATAGCTAAAAACCAAGATTGAAGGATTACACCACACTTCGCGTCAGTCAAGGGTCTTATTGCTATTCTACTGATATTATAAACCGTTGAATTTCAATACGAAAATTTTCTTTCATTTTTCTGTCCATAAGATCGAATCACAAAAATCAGTAATCCAAAAAAAAAACGGAAATTGAGTGATAAACAGAATACCTTAAATTCAATCTTCCACACAGCACTACAACAAACCAAGCATTAAACCGCCGATCACACTTAAAAGAACAGAATCAATCCAAGATTCGAAATTAAATCACAAAGGATTTAAGAGTAGAATTAGAACAAAACTAAAAAAAAGGAAAGAAGGAATTCCAAGTCCCATTTTCCCTGTAGGGCAGCTAAACAAGTATTAAACTAAGGGGAGTAAAATTAAGCAATCAAAACAGGCCACCGCGTACAAGCAAATCAGGATGAATTGATAAAGAAATTCCAAAAAAAAATGTAAAGAAAGGGCCACAAACTTTAAGTCACCCTCACAACGTTAACCCTAGATCTCGACATCCCACAAGAAACAAAAAAAAAGAAAAGGAAAACATCTAACCGTAAAAACAATGGGAAAAAAAAGAGAGAGAAGGAAAAAAAAACAAGAAAAAATAGATGAAATCCACAGATTTAAGCGTAACCCTAATGCAAAAAAGAGTAAAAAAAAAGAAGGATGAAGAAATCAAGAAGTGGGAGATCAAAAAGCATGGATTTTTACCTCGAGAAAAATGGAGGGCAGAGAGAGAGAGAGATTGGGAAATTAGAAGGAAATGAGGAGAAGGGTTGAGCCGTGGGTAGGGGTTTTAAATTGGAAGGTTGAAGGGAGTGGTCCAATGGGAAAATGACACGTGTTGGGTAGCCGAGAATCCGTGCAGGGTATTTTTGTACTTTTGTTAGTTAAAAGACAAGAAGAAGAAAAACAGAAAGGGTTGCCACCTAGGCGTTGACTGTCAACGATTTGTACTGGCGTTTGGTTGGAAAAATCGGGCCGGCCCCGCTGTTTTCAATATTTTGTTAAAAGTTTCAATTTCAAAAGATTCAATTTAGTCTCATTTATTTTCAATTTAATTTTAATTTTTCCAAAATTTTAAATTAAAATTATCTTTATTTTAATTATATCGACGTTTTTTTTTTAGTTTAACCCCTTTTTATTAAGATTTAGAGTAGGTTAAAAATAAAAGAAATTAAGTAGATTTTTTAGTGGATAAAATACAATTTTAGCATGACGTGAAAAATTTAACCAAATCATAGTGATCAAATCGAAATTAAGCCAAAATTATAAAAGTCAAATTCAAATGGTTAAAACTATAGAATGAAATTAAATCTAAAACAAATCAAGAAAAGTACATTAAAACCTTTTAAACTCTAAACATCAAATTCAAATTTTATTAAAATTATTGAAATTAAATTTATAATTTAACCTCAAATTTATATTAATCTTTTAATAATGGGAGGATGATGTTGTTGGTGGTTGTACTTGTCGTCAATGTCATATTTTCAAAACGCTTGTTTGGAGCCACGCGCTTTCGACGTGTCTTTTTCCCTTTGTTATATATAACTCTCATCCATTTCCAATTTAGGGAAAATATTATTTTATTTTTTTTCTGAATTTAAAATTTTTACTTTTATTATTAATATATTATTACGAAAATATTATCTTTTATCTTAAAGATGGTAATGTATATCAATTTTTACTCTAAACAATTTCAAAATTATACCTTAAATTTTGATAAAATGTTACCATTTTTATATTTTGATAAGTTTGTGTTTGAGTGATTGGTAAATTTTTTTTCTCATTTGCTTTAAATAAATTATAAAGCATTACAAAATTAATAGGGTTTCATAAAAAAATAGCACTTGGGAGCTGAGTTTTATTTTTTTAAAAAATATGAGTTTTATAGAGGTAATCAATAGCCAATTTGTGTATTGATCAAACTTAATTTTATGCAAAGCTTAATTTCATTGAAATTAGTGAATTTTTTTGAAGATTTTTACCTAGCTTTTTGTTATAATTTGTAGGTGAAATAGCGAAAATTCTACCGATGATGGAAAATGTCTCACTTATATAGAATCCAATTTGATGTTGAACTAATAAAAGACTTGTAAAATTTAGGAGTAAAAAATTAATTTTGTCCCTTAATATTAAATTACAAATTTATCTCATGGTGTTGAATTAATAAAAAAAACTTGTAAAATTTAGGAGTAAAAAGTTAATTTTGTCCCTCAATATTAAATTACAAATTTGATCCCAAACTTTAAAATTTTTGTCTAATAACTAATAAGTTCTTGAACTTTAAGAATTTTCTAATAAATCTCTAAACTTTAAATGTTGTGTTGAACAACTTTTTTTATTTAAAAATTATCCAATAAATCTTTGATTTTTTTTTTAATCTCATAAATCTGTAAACTTTAAAAAGTGTTTCGTGTAGAAATCTACCTGACAAAATTGGGTGTTATGAGATCTATTAGAATAAGATCTCTTTTAAATTTTAGAGATCTACCAAACATAATCTTAAGAGTTTCAAGATTTTTTAGACACTTTTTTAAATTCAAAATCTTATTAGACACAACTTTAAAAGTTAAAGGATAAGATTTTTGAAAACCAAACTTACCATTCTGCCATCTCTCATTAATTATTAGTTTTCGTTTTTTTAGTTCAACAATATGTAGGGGTGAGGATTTCAATATCCGACCTTCTTGTAATTTAGAAAATATACATTAAATAGTGCTCAAGTTAACATTAATTATAAGTATTTATATTTATACGTGATCATATTTTTTCTGATATCTTTTATATTCTCATCAAATGAAAATATCGACATGTCAACAAAAATTTTATTCCTTGACTATAACATACCACCAAACTTTGGATTGGGTACTTGTTTTTCTACCTAACATATTGAATGATATTTCAATTTTAAATACATAATAAATGTTAAATTTAACACATTAGAAATATTCTACTAATTTATGAAAAAACTTTAAGCATTAAAGAGGTGGAAGTCTTGAAAATAGTCAATAAAAGTGTTCTCAATGATTTGCTATATATATCAACCAATTTTAATTTGTTACCAAATTCTATCAAAGCAAATCATAGGTCCAACATGCATTATATATTCTAAATCATATAACTCATGAAGTTTATCAACTTTCCCAACTAAATTAACTGTAAAATTTTAAATAAATTCAATGACTTGTGTTACCCCCAAAAATTATTTTAATCAAATAAAAGTTTTAAATCTCAGCTAAACAATGTTATTATGGAGTTGTTTTTGGAGTTTGGTTATTCAAAACATTTTTTTTTTAAATGTTTATAAAAAAAATGATCCAAAAACATAGAAATATTAAAGTCATTTTGCAATTAGTTCGTAACTCAATTATTCTTGAAAATATGTCAAACCGAGCATAGCTCAACTGATTAAAGTCATATCTTCCTGACCAAGAGGTCAATGGTTCAAATCCTCCCATCCCACTTGTGTTGAACTCAAAAGAAAAAAAAA